>JAAXOA010001735.1:0-15020 GCA_036561885.1 Salina celebensis
ATTCCTTCGGTTATGGGGTTAAGGTGGCTCATTTTAACGGACAAAAAGTTCAAATCGGAAATCTGAGATTTTTAAGAGTGAGCGTGTGGGTCTTTTTTGGATCTGCTGATTTTGATCAGGTCCAACTGAAAGTATTCAGGAAAAAAACCATATTACATAATACAAAGAAAACAGTACAGAATCATTTAAAAAAGAATTCAAAAATCACTACCTGAATGCTCTTCCCCGTTGATATGAAATTTCACTACAGAGGAAGTCATTTTATTGAAACAGAAAATAGTCGCGTTTAAGATAACTATTCGCAAGAGTTTGCCTTCAATCTTCTCAGTTTGTATTCATACTAAAATTTACACCTACCTACCTAAAATGTTTATGTTATATGCAAACCATTACGGCAAAAACATTATATATAACCTTGAAAACTTGAGTTCAATATGTGGACTGACTTTTCAAATCATTTGAGTTGTGTTACATAAGTTGGATATTCTATGCACTGTTTCCATGATGCTTAGGATTATCATTTCAAAAGTAAACGTTTCTGGCGTCATACGTAAGCCATGAATGCTTCAGTAGAGATTGTAAAATTTAAACGTCCTTGGAAGATAAGTTCCACTGACATGCCTATTCCTATCACTGATGTAATTTAGTGGTATTATTGCATATGCAAAAATATTGTGAGTAATTTGAGATAGTGTTGGTAAGCTCGTTACTGTCATTTTAAAAAAAATCATTGTCAGTAGGCAAAGTGTGCTTTACTTCGGGAATTCGGGTGCATAAAATTACACAGTGATGAATTCAGGTGGAACTGATTATATATGCCTTGAATAACCATTTACGGATTAGACATTAGACATCTAACATATTGATTCAAGTTGCTTCGCCTTTAGCGTTTCTATTTTTAACAATCCATGTCAATGCTATGCTATAAAACCATGCATGATGTTAATAATCAATAATAAACAAACACAAGTTCTGTTGAAAGGAATAATTCATATCCAAATTGGATCTACTAATATTATAAACCTGCAATTCCCAACGCGCAGGCAGCATACAATTTCAAATTGGCCAAAAAGGCGGTGCAAAATATCGAACTAAAAACGCATAAAACGTGATTGCATTGACCTACAATCTCAGTTTCTATAATATGTTGCATCGACTTGTTTTTTTGGACGGTAAAACTTATTCAAAGAATCAATGTTCCACTACGCTAATGTTTTAAAACTAGGCGCCTTACGTTTTTACAAATATCATACAATAACAAAGACATAGTGTTAAAGGTTGCATACAGGTTTTGTCGAGAATAATAGTTGTTTTCTATTGTGTTTTGTCTTTCGTTTATGTGCCAGTACACAGGCATAGTGGCATATTATTGTTATCTAATGTTTTAAGCCATAAAATTGAAAATGAATTTCCGAGAAAGATTATCCAATGTTGACCGTATGGATGTTTCCGCAAGTGAAAGGATTGGTTCGAAAAATTTATACTTGCCATGCCACAACAGCGTAAGTGACAAGGAGCCCAGCAAGCTAATGAAAGTATGCATTTAATAAAACGTCATTGATTATGTTTTTACTCCACTCGAGTGCAAAATTTGGATATTTAATTATACTGGAGAGCAAGTGTCTTACTGATGCAAGAAGGTGATAGTTGATCGTTAAGTATTGGCATGAGACACCAACTGGATCGTGCTCTATTTCCAAGGCGAGCAATGTAAGCTTGTTCAGGTCATTTCCGCTTTGGTCGTTGTAGAGTTTTCGGAAGTTTATCCATTTCCACAAGGACGACTGAATCTAAAATTATATTTAAAAACTTATTCATCACCCCCTGCTGCAATCAATTGATTAAAAAGGTAAAAATTGAGTTACCTTTCTATGAAATTCATAAGCCCAGATGCAACACGCTGAGTACAATCCAAAATATGCTAATTTGTACCAATACTGATGCAAACAAGTTTGAGTCTGTCTAAGGTATGCAGGTGTAAAAGCAAACTTTGCTATTTTTGAGGTGAAAATAAGAAGCCACTGAAGTCCACAAAATTTATTGATTTTTTCCATGCGTAGTTTCAGGTCATGGACCATCAAAGAAACCTATGAAAATCATTTTTCAGAATCATTTCTGATTCTATAGATGTGATCTTGATAGTTTTCACAGATACAGAAGATCATCCGAGATTTTAACAAATCACGCTACGTGCAGTTTAGCTTGGCCTCATGTCTGAGCAATCTTGCATGATACGCACTCGGTCCATTCTCGTTTTACCGGCTTTCAAAGTTTCCACGAACAAGCTGACAGGCATGAAAAGCAACGTTTTTTAATGAATGAAGCTTGCGTTTGCAGTTTTAGCGTGCGTGAACGGCGTGGTGTCAAAATTTTCAAGGATGGTCTGTTATATCAGTGAGAACTGTTAAAATCACATCTATAGTAATAGCATAATGTAAAGATCTTGGACAATACCTGCTGAACAGAAATGGCTTGTTCCAAATCAAGGATAAAGTGATTTCCAACTTGATTCAATGAGTGCATCAAGACAACTAAAATGTTGAATTCAAATGCAGCGTTTACTCGTGTAAAAAAGAACACAAATGTCCAACCTCTCTATAACGGTCATCGATCGGTGGCATGCTGAAAGACCGTTTTAGGAATGGTACGTTATACCTATAACGGTCGCAACCGTTTGTATCTATAACAGTCAAGACCGTTATAAAACGCAGTACTGGCAGGCCTGCAGTTCTTCGCGGATAAAGACGAACCATTGAACATTGACATTTCTGACGAAATTGAAGTAGTTATTTGAGTAATTCATTCAGGAACTAAAAGTACTAATTCCTTTACATGATATGATAACATTAGGTATCGTATTTTTTTCTAAATAGATATATTCATCCATGATGTACTGAATGCTGTACAGGCAAAATAATGAAGAGACCATTGTTTGTGACAATCAAAGCCTCTTAAAAACCTAAAAAACGAAGCAAAAGCTTGTTGTTCCACTATTACAAATAAATTGCATTCCCTCTAACGCCTGCTATAAATTGTTTTTGTTTAGGATTATGGACAACTATCGATCCATTTTATCCTTAACAAACCCCTATAAATATTTAAATTGGCACATAATCACATGTCGCCTTGAAAACATCCGAAACTGCAATACTTGTTGCGAAGTTTTTACAAATGACCGTTATAGGCATATGTAAACGAACGTTTGGCGACCAATTATGCGACCGTAATAACGCTTGACCGTTATGGAGCAGTACGTTATAGAAATAAGTTTAACATTGGGAAGGTGCATATCAAATCCGGGCGACACACAACCCGACCGTTAAAGCGATGGACCGTTATAGGACAGTACGGTATAGAGAGGTTTAACTGTATTTGTAGTTGGCAATTTACGCTATTTTTTACTGGCAACAACCAGGCATTTAGTTTACAAGGAATAATATTTTCCAGAAAGTTTACTATTAATTTTGCCATTCGTTTTCTAGTTGCTTGTTGTCCAGTAGAAAGGATTCCTAATATGAAACTTACAATCAATACCGATACTGGCAGAATGTATGTGAGTACTGAGGGTCGACAGCCCTTCATTGCAAATTGGGTTTTGCACTGCAATGATTGAACTGCTTCCAGTATTCCATAACGTTGCAAAGTGACGGAATGAAGAAACGTGAGTCCTTTCATTACTTCGGCAGCTTCTGATATGAGGCCAAGAATTCCTGCCGAAAGTCCAAGTTTTGGCATACTCAACAGTAACGTACTCGTAAATATCGACGAAATTTGTAAATATAGCTCCAATTTGGAATAGATAGCAGAAAATACGGGCCAGAAGTGGGGGTTGTGCTAGCCGAAGATTTTTAGGGAATCCAGTTTGGAAATGTGAACTTGAACGGTTTGCTTTATATACTATTCTGAAGGAGATGATGTTCAGATAGCTTAGAAAGTTTAGTAAGAAGGCAAGGGAATTTGGCAAGTCTTTCATTATTTTTAGGACAGGAACTTTTTTCCCGGATTAAAACGTCTATTTGAATGTGATCTCAAATGTGAAATGGAATTAAAACATCCAATTTTTGTTATGACTTTCGTATTTTACGGTAGATACGGTAGGGTGGGAACCTCATTAGGATATTACAAAATTTACCAGAAAGGACTAATTGCACCACAATTAACCAATTGATAAACATTATTATGCATGTTTAAAACAATTTAAAAAAGTATATTGACTGAAACAAATTTCCTCTGGAATTATAATTATTAATGCATTCCTTATTTGCGCTTTTACTTTTCTGTCCATTGAGCCTGGACTAAAATTGGTTTGATTTGGAGAGAGCTGTAGACATCACAGCGCAACATGATCTAAATTGAAATATAAAGGATGATCCATTGTGTGATGGAATGGGTAATTAGTAATAGGATTAATTATCTCTGCGTTACTGCCATTTCCTGATATTTCATCGATGCTATATAAACAAGCGATCGTTGCGGACTCCACATCAAAGGCCAGTTCAGCTTTAAAACACATTAGGAAGCAAGTGACAGTTTAAATACATCTCCGAATGAATTTCTTTAATCCGTTAGACTTGCCACGCAACAACAGCGTAAGTTACAAGGAGTCCTGACAGCTATACAAAATAAACAGTTTGGATAGCTAAACTAATGCTTGTAATACAAGTTTTATAATGATATTCTATGCCAAAATTAGTCGATTGAGAAATTTTGACAGAGCATGTTCTTACCGATGCAAGCAGTTGGTAATTGATTGTAAAGTATTGGCAAGTAACACCTACAGGATCGTGCTCTACTTCCAATGCAAGTAAGGTTAATCTATTCAAGTCATTTTCAACTAGGTCCCTAGAAGTTTTTCTGGAATTGATCCATTTCCGTAGAGAAGACTGAATCTATTAGGAATATATGTTTTCGTTGAATTGAATTCCACCAGTAGTTCAGATTTATAAAACTTTTGAATGTTCCTACCTTTCTTTGGAATTCACAAGCCCAGATGCCGCAAATGCAGTAAAACCCCAAATAAGCGAGTTTGTACCAATATAAGTGCATCATAGCTTGATTCTGTCTTAGATAAGCAGGTGTGACCGCAAACTTTGCTACTGTCGAGCTGAAAATGAATAGCCACTGAAGTCCACAAAGTGTATTGACGTGTTCCATACGAAGCTTGAGATCTTGAACCAGCAACGTGGCCTGCAAGCAATTCCAGATTTTCATTGTACCAAATGTTAGCAAAGTTTTCTTAGAAGGAAATTCAATACCTGCTGAACAGAAGATGTTTGTTCCAAATCAAAGATGAAGCATTTGCCGAATCTATTCAGCACGAACATCAAAACAACCAAGACGTTGAATTCAAATGCTGTGTTTAATCGTGTTGAAAAGAAGATGAATACGGATACTAGGTTGTGAATAATATTCCTCATTCATCTTATCCAGGTTGTCATGTTGCATGGACCAAATATTCCAAAAAGTGCATTTTCTGCAGCATCAATAAGAACCAGAGTCGCTCTATCCCTTGTGGCTTGCTGACCAGTAGATAAGAATCCTAGCAGGAAACTGGCAAAGACAACCAATATTGGAAAGACGTACACTTCTACAGCTCGGTATCCTCCTAGATAGGCATGTCGGTTCCAATGTAAAGACTTTATTGCGTCCAGTATAACGTAACGTCGAAATGCAATAAGGTGAATAAATGCAAGTCCCTTAGAAAGATCGGCGGCTTCGGATATCATACTGAGAATTCCTGCAGAAAGACCGGCTTTTGCGTATTGAACTGTAATATATTCGTAGACATCAACCAAATTTGTAAATATGCCTCCTGCTTGGAGTAGACTACAAATGAAGCGGGAGATTAGTGATGACTGTTTTATATGAAGATTTACTGAAGACAACTCTTGGCTTTCGGGACTGGGGGTCTCCGTTGAATGTACAATCCGGAACGGGATAAGACTAAAATAGCTGAGAAAATTGAATAAAAATATGAGTGAATATGAAACCTCTTCAATTTTGCCATTAGACTTAGTACCAGAACCAAATGGGTTTATGCAACCCATTTTTAACTGATAACAGCGAATAATACAACAGAATAAACAGAACTGTTTGAAAGTTCACTCATGAAGTATTTCAATATGCTAGAAAGGTAATACACTTAATTGTTTGCGTAAAAATTTCGGCATATTAATACACTTAAGTAACATAGAATAAGTAAGAGAAGACCGACTACTACCGCGAAATCGTCAACTCGAAAAAAAATTTACGAAGGTTGCTGATTGGCTGAAGCTTTTTTTACAATTGTGGACTCGATCCGGACCCGATCCACATTGAGCCTTCAACCAATCAGCAACCTTCGTAAATTTTTTTAGAGTTGACGATTTCGCGGTAGTACTCGGTCTTCTCTTAGAGGTTTTTTTTCTATGCTTAAGTAAAACATTAAATAGCATATAGAGTTGCCCGTAAGCCCTTAAAGTAACTCGCATGGCATTTGCCAATTTAGAAAATTATGAAAGTATGAAATGTTTACAAACAACTGAAGGGCTGTAATGCTAATGACAGCTGTAAGGAATCGGGTAACACCCTTAGCTAGCTACTTTAGGTATGATTGCGCTTTATACTATACGATATTGTGTTGTATTTTTAAACTTTTTTTGCGATATGTTCCCATGAAAAAATCAATATGATGGTACACAGTACACGAAGGACATAACAATCAACGATAGACTGTTATGCAATGATCAAAGGTATTTTTTATACGTGCTGAAACAATTAGCAGCAATGCTACTGATTTACAATAAAACTATTTAGGTAACGAATAGTATTATACAAATATTACCATAAATCCTGCCAAGCTTCATACAACTGAACAGTTATAGGCTTCCAACCAGAAGAATCTGAACAGCAAGGCCATTTGCAAAATCCACAAAGTTCAATGGAGTCAGCGCCTCCACAAAATTGATTGATCCGAGACGCACTTTGATGACGCCACAACTGTTTCGAAATCGTCTCCATTGACTTCTCTCCTTCTTGACAGAGACAACTAACAAGTGCTTAGTTAGTTTTCGCAATACGTCCTTGCTAGTCTCGTGCACTTGTGCGTACCCACCCAAGACGACAACAACTGCGAAGAGGCAATTGAGGAGTAGGAATCCGAAGAGGAGCCAGCCAGCTAAGTGTTTACGTGCAAGTGGCAATTTGACCAATGTAGCTTCACATAGGGCCAGGAGAAATGTTGCAGAACAAGCAATCGTTCCATTCAATTCATTTTGAATCAAACCGTTCATCATTCGGGCCAAGAGTTGGAGCGTTCTGTACTTCACTGTGGAATCGAAAATATCCAAGCGGTCTTGAGTGTAGTTGGCTGCAAAACTATAATATATTTCGAAGTTCATTAGTTAAATATGGGTTGTTTTCTTATTATTTGATTTTATTGAGTATATTTTGGTACTGGTTCAATACATTTTTAATGCGCTGTGCATTGCCATTGTGCACATAATTTGAACGCCAGAGAAAGCAACCAGAACAGCCGAGAGTCCGAATGACCAGACCCAGTGATTACATACAAAGACAACCAACTTCAACGTTGTATCTGTCCAGTAATTAATTTTAGGAATGATTTGGTTGCATCCAGGAATAATCCAGTATCCTATCAAAGAGGCCTGGCATGGATTAGAGTTGTGAGTAGCGTAAACAAACATTAGAGGAAAGCCAAGGACAGTTAAGCTGAAGCCGTACGCAATCATCATGTTAGCAAATTCGATGAGGGAAACTTGCTGAGTTTTAGAAACTTGAGTGTGTTTTCGTTCAAAGTCCAATAAACCATTTATATACGCACAGAGAGTTGTAGCTTTGGTGTTGAGAGCTTGGGAATGGGCCCAGGAAGATGTCCAAATAATAATTCCCATGCCCCAAATGAACTTTTGGAGGAAGACAACCTTTCCCTGGTGTAGCTGAAACACACCTTGCAACAAGACCACAATTATGGCAAGTATGATGAGCTGTTGTTTACGTGCTAATGAGTCAGGGCTGACGCTTATTGGAACAAATGCCTTACAAGATTTATGATCCCAGGTGATCCGAACTGAATGATGAAGTTTGGTAGCGAACAAGAAAATCATTCCCAAGTAGGAAATGTGTTTGAGCAACATGCTTAGATTCCTTGAAACCCTTAAACGTTACTCCTTCAGACGTATTTTGGTATTGAGTTTGTTTCAGTGAAATATTGCACTGAAATAGGTACAGAATGAAATGCGTATATGTTTCACTCAATTTAATTTGAGTTTGTTTTGCTATTTGCTTGATTGAACTTGTTTTGATCACTGTAGAGATAAGACACGTGGATGTTCAAGATTCGTCACCAACAATTGGCCGCGTATAGGAATATGTATTATGATTACAGCAAAATGCATCCACCCACACTACGTATTACCTCCTGTATTGATATCAGCCACGACCCCATCAACAACAAGAGTAAAATTTAACAACATAAAATCAGTCAATTGATCTTTTCCTTACCTTTCGTGTGTTTCTTTGGATACTAAAGTGAAAACAGCTCAAAATTAGACAACAACAAGTTTCATGGTATATTAAAAATGAAAGATACTGGGTTGAGTTCAGTGTGTGTGAAGGATTACAACTACAAATGCCAAATGTACATAACATTATTTTAAATAAAACTCCCCCTTTTTCGGGTTTCCTACAAGAGGCTGTGCAACACGCAGAGATTATGTGGTAGATGTGGTAGGTATGATTAAATCGGAATCGTAATAGTGAGAACTGTTTTTACGAATTGCGTCATCGCTTCTGTAGACATACCAGTTTATGAATTTAATTATTAATTGGTTCTGAACCAGCTTAAGGGCTCGAAGGGTTGCATAGAAGGTACAAACGTAGACAAAGACGAAACTGCTGTACAAAATAGACCTCAACCTGGAAGATGCAAATGAAAAAAATCCAAACATTTCACTGTTATGATTCCATGTATTTATTTTAATGCTGTACAACGTAAGGTTAAGCAATTACAACAAACGCACACCTAAATAACCATAATAAAAAAAAGTTGTACTTGTTGAGGTAGATCCCGAATTACCCCTGTACTACCGCCAGTATTTGATGCGACTGCAGACCAACACCAGCACGGAGTAAAACAAAAACAACACACAATCTTTAGTCATCAGACAGAACTCTGTACTTTTTAAGTCTAAGTGATCTAGCTTGTTTTGCACTATCGTTCTTTTAATAAAAATCGTTAAAGCGATAAACTGCCATTCGAACCTCATTATAGTTATATCACACTCGTAGACATGTACACTTCAGAATTATTTAGCAATAAGAAAGAATCTTATATTTTATATTCATCAAACTAAAACAAATAATTTTCGCACAATCAGTGCCTGCTGAAGTACTCTGAAAACTTTGTTTAACAGCCCAACAGAAGTTATGGCATTAAAACAAAATGTCTGCATGCATACTCTTAGAATACACCTTAATCATGACTTGATTAGAAAGTTATCATTGTTTATCGTACAAATATTTTTGAAACTTACTAGAAATTCAATTTACACGGTAGTATAGTCGGTTTGTTACATTAATGATGTTATATTTCATTAATGTGTTGCAAAGAAACCGAAGAATTGGGACGGACAAACCTTGCTTTACGTTTCTTCTTCATGATTATGTAACATTTCCCAAAGCATAAAACAAAAGCATTAACAAACTGTGAAATGTAAACATTCACTAACTGTTAATTTGGTCGTCCAACTAACATTATTTGAACAGCAAGACAATTAGCGAAATCAATGAACTTTAATGGGGTCACTGCCTCGACGAAGTTGATCGGTCCTAAGCGTACCTTAATGATGCTAAAAGAGCGTAGAAATCGAATCCTTAGTTTCCTCTCTGTGGTCAGTTTAACAAATTCCGTTCTGCTCTTTAACTTTCTCAATACTTCTCTGCTCTTTTCATGCACTTGGGCATACCCACCAAATACAACTATTTCCGCAAGAAAACAATTGAGAAACAAAAAGCCAAAGAGAGATAACTCCGCCAAGTTGTCCTTCGTTAGTGGTAGTTTAACTAAAGTTGCCTCGCACAACGCCAAAAGAAATGTCGCTGAACAAGCATGCACAGCATTAAGCTCCTTTTGAATAATTGCGTTCATCAAACTGGCCAGCAGTTGTATGGTCCGGTAACGAACCGAATCTACATCTCTCCATGAATAATTGTCCATAAACCTTTAATCCAAAAAAAGTCATAACTTTATACCAACAGATATTTGATGAGATACAAGGTATATTTATGTATGCAATATTGTTACATACATTGCCAAACAATTGTGCAACGACATTGTGCACAATATCTGAATGCCACTTAATGCAAGTAGAGCTGCACTCAAGCCAAATGACCAAACCCAATGGTTGAATATGAAAACCAGTAACTTAAGAATCGTGCCCAATACTTGTGGTGAGCTGGGCCAGATTTGGTTGCACTTTGGGACTATCCAGTACCCTGCTAAAGAGGGTTGACATGGGTCGAATCCATGAATTGCGTACACGTAAATCAAAGGAAAGCCTATAACAGTTAAATAAAATCCATAGGCGAGCAGAATATTGGCAACTTGAATCCTTGATAGAGCTCGTTGTTTCTGGAATGGGTGTAGTTTTCTTTCAAAGTCCAAGAGGCCATTGATATACAAGCAGACAGCATGGGGTTCGCTGTTCAGGGCTCTAGAATGTGCCCAATTCGATGCTCAGATTACTTGCTCCAAAATCCAAATGAATTTTAGAAAGGGGTGGCGTTGGTAGATAAACGAAAGGCCTTGAAGAAGGACTACTATGCGAGCGAAGAAGTGAAGATTTCTGTTTCGACTTAGAATTCCTAATTCTGATTTTGTGCTGTGAGCCACTTCTGAACGCATTGACTTTTCATTCCAGCCAATAAGAAGGGATTTCTGAAACTGGCATCCAATCCAGAGGATGTGTCTGATATAATGCATGTGCTGAGAAAGCATCGCACATTCGTTCGGACCTAATTCAATTTCGAAAATTACAATTTTTCACTAATGCTTAGAGGGATGTAATATACTTTTAGGTATTCTACTGGAAGTAAGAGGTTTCAGGAAATAAATGAACAGCAAAGTAAGGTTATGTGGATCGGAGTTAGGACGGATTGCTTGGAAAAGTTTGGATAAGGAAGGATTGTTTTGAAACTGAAGAGTATTTGACGTTGTCAAGTTTTATTTGTTTAGTTTAGGTTTTGTTTGCTTCTGGAAGATTTATTTCTCGATATGTCGATGAAACGACGCGACCGAAAACTCAAAATTACGGTATTAACTACTCCGTGTATGGTCTTACAGTTCTAAGCAGGATACCGATCCTGATATTCATGTTTTCTTTTTTAATACACTGGAATTTTGAATACATTTTCGTTCGTTTTAATTAGTATTGGCGGTTACATGCACGCCCATGACTGGTTCAATGATGGCTTATCATAATTGGTTTTATTACTTACGTTAAAAAACCTTGAAATTTAGTCCTCTTACTACTTTCAGTCAACAGACTACCGTTAATGTCAACAAAATACAATTGATGTGAATAATTATCGTTTAATATATTTGATCTCAATTGTAAAATTACATAAGAGATCGGAACCAATCCAATATAAGTTTAATCCAGTAAGTTTATTACACAATAACATCAAGATACACCGTGGGAATGCTTCTAACTTCTAATGCCGTCTGTGTTGTGACTACTATTTGCGTTCGGAATCCTGTCGTCGTAATGTGTTCTCAAAGAATAAAAATACTATTTAGGAGCAGAGAAAAAAATAAAAACCAATCTCTTGACATGCACTTTGTGCAATTTTGTATTTGTAACGCAATCCTCAAATAATTTCGAAACAATGTTATAAATGTAAATTTTATAACTGTCGGAATGTATCGAAGTTGTTTTCTTCTGTCTGTTGATTAATATACCGTAAATAATGTTCTTTGCCTGAGCTTTAGTAAATCTTCGGTGTTCAAATCCTAACTCGTAGCAAACACAATACAAAGGCAACCCCTTCTAAGGCAGTGTGAAAATGATGCGGGTTGTGATTCGTCACTAAACTTGACTAGGCTTTGGTTTACCATTCTATTACCATATCACAAATTGGTGTTCTAGTTAAAGATCAAATAGTAATCCGATTATCCATGATTGATAAAATATTCAAAGAAGAAGGGTGGGTACTAGTAAAACACAATGCAAACACCGACGCAAAAGTTGTGGCATCGGAAAGTTTAGCTTCAATCTTCCTTTTCCGAAGGAAAACCACTAATTTCTTTGACAATGTCTTGGGTTTCATTGTGTAAATACTGATGAATTGTATCAGCCATTTTTTTACGTACTCGATCTAGTTGTGACAGGAAAAATTCTTTCAGTTTAAACACAGCACGAGACTCCACGGAAAATACTAACAATGTTAACGCATAACAAGCAGTTACAATATGTATTAACGCGAGGATACGCTCGTCCCGTGTTGAAATAGGCATAACAATCTTTGGTTCAGGTGCCGCTTTGTTGTCTCCATCTTATCGCCTCCTCTATACTGCGTTTGACCCAAAAAAGGCGCAACCCACTGTCAAATAATATCAGCTGTAAGACCTCTTTGACGGCCGCGCGGAATTTCGCTACAAGGGAAATAGTTCTAACGTGTTTTGCATACGTCCTCCTTAGAAAGTTACACACGCTTTTTCGTTTTATTCCATTAAAGTCTTCAAAATTATTCGAAATAAATGGTCGCATATGTTTCCGGGATTCTAATGATGCTTCTATATAATGATTCATAACGCGATCAATGACAAGTGTCTGAGAACTATTTGTAAAGGTGTCGTCATTCAATCCTTCAGCTTGTAATTCTGGCAAAATAAGTTTAAGTTCACGAGTTATAAATTCGGTTAAGGTGAACCCGTTAGCGTAGGCTTCCGACAAAGTCCGAAATATATTTGGCTTCGGGGGAGCTATTATATTTTTCGTTATCGAACTCAGATAAATAAACTCCGTAAAAAAGAAAGAAAACAGGAGAACAATTTTGAAGCAAGTATTAGTTTTAACTGTTCGCTGTAGAAACACTGCTACTACTTCTAAGATTGTGGTTGATAGTCTGTAATCACGCAACGCACAATTTAGACTCCTAAACCATCTATATATTAGTAGTGTAGATATAAAAATGCATATCCATGTTCCAAAGTCAAATGGACTGAACAAAATGTTGAAAATACTGTCAACTTTAAACTGATAAGCTGAAACGCAATAAACAAATGAACATTCGTTGTAATCCCACAAGATAATTTGATGTGTTTCGGGAAAATGATCGTATACTTGCCAATCTAGAGAAACCACTTGGTCTAAGTAAATATTTGCGTATGAACTTTAAAATCTCGTTGAGACACCGTCGCCTAATTTTAAAGTCAGATTCCAAAATTCAGCAAGGATCCGAAAGCTAATTACGCGGGTGTCCAAGCATGGTTTCAAATCAACCGGTGGAAAAAATAAATAAATTTGTGTTAAGGTGATGTGATCGCAATACGATTCGTCACCAAAATAAGCATCGCCTGGATGGCTGACCACTGTCTCAAGCCAATGCACGTTGCTTCCATCTGTCTCACTGAGAAATTTCGACAATTTTCCGTTTGTATCACCTACGAAGTATGAGTATCTAATGAAAAAACTGATCAGCAGGCGGCATTGTGTGCATGGAATTCGCGCATATTTCAATACAGCCCGATCGCTACGAAAGCTAATGTGCAAGATAAGGTATGGAGATGAATAGTAGAGGGAGGCATATTCGTTTGGTTCTAATAAAAGGTGGTGCAGTTTAACGTGTACAGATACAATTAATAGACAGTCAAGAGTGATCCAGACCTTTCGAAATGATGTAACATAATTACAACCAACATCCCCACTTATCTCTGTCATACCCAAATCGTCCAAAAGCTCCAGAATCTTTTATAAACTGAAGCATATTTGTGAAAACAAAAGTTGCAGATTGCTTTTTATTTCTTGACCCGGTGTTCCAAGAAATTTTCTCGAGGCTCCACATTGGTGAATACGGCGTAGTAGGTAGGGAAAAAACTTTGAGTATATCCTGGACGTTGTAGTCTGACGTTTTGAGTAACCACGTTATTAGTCCGTTGCGGTAATATGACATATGTGGTAACTTTTTTAACTGATTGTTGATCACAAGACTCTCTTTGGGTTTTTGCTGGAAACTAGTGTTTTGAAATATATTAAATACAGAAAAATATAAATGAAAATATATTTTGTTAGCATCATTGTTGCTTGTCCTGAGTCTACGTGGAACTTCAAACTACTTGGGTATCTATGGCTCTTTCATACTAGCAGTCGACAATTTTAGACTTAGGTTAAGTAATTACTTTTCTTATCACTCAAAATATTACGTGTACCTGTTAAATGGCCAAAGCCAATTGCTTATGTATTTTGTCCTCCCTTATCGGTTTTCCTTGCTATACAAAAAAGTTTGGTTCCAAAACATGGATATACATATTTTGGCTAAAATTTCCCTGACCATGTGGGGAAAGCAAGTGATTGATTGCACAAACATCTCGCCTTTCAGACAGAAAAAATATTGCTTTTGATGGTCCAAAATCATCATTTTCGTCGCAAATGATGCCCAAAACGCATATGTTCTCACTGACTAATTGAAATAAAGGACGCTTTGGTTAAAAGAATGGACGCTTTGGTTAAAAGAATGGACGCTGTGATTAAAAGAAGACCGTCTCCTGGTGAGGTGATCAGCTCCGGCAAGCGACCCCCAAGGCTGATACTAAAAATCATACCACCTTATTAGGCATCATAAATAACTCCTACATACGAAATTTCAGAATTTTTAAATTTATAGTTTTTAAATTATTTAAATTTTAAGTTATTAAATTATTTTGACCTTGTGTCCTGACCTGACGCTACACGTTAAGTTCAATTTTTCTGAAAATTTGCATACAGGTGTATCTTTGGAAGGCCAAGAAGGCGATGTTTTTG
>JAAXOA010001736.1:0-15015 GCA_036561885.1 Salina celebensis
AAACTACAGATATCCTTTTGCAAGACAAAGATTATGGAAGACATTAGATGGTCTGGCTATTTGGCTCTCTTTTCTCCAGAGTCAGCGCTTTAAGTGAAAAAAATTCTGCTGCGTCTCCCCATTTCCCATTTACTACGGGTGTTTTGTTGGACACCAAAATATGGGAAACGAAACGATACTTGGGGACAAAAGTTGTTTTTTTTATAAAGTAAAATAAAAACAGAAAATTTTATACAGAACTAAGCAGTTTGCTATTTATCTAGTTGTGTAGAAGAAATAAGTGTTTTCAATGGGATCCATGTTATAGATATTTGTTTTTCGTTACTTTTAACCTTTCCAATAAATTACAAGTTGGAAATTTATTTTTACTACAAGATTTTTTTTATTTCCTAATGTATGACGAACAAAAAAAAAACGATTTGGAGGAGAAGAACAAAATGATACTAAAGATATTTCCCATTTAATGACGATGGTTATTTCCTATCAGCTATAACATGCCTATGTTTGTGAACGTTACTTTTACTCCATTAGGTAGTCAAAGGTGTAAGATTGGTTATGATATGAATACTATATTGCAAATGTACCAACATTTTTTGTAACTTTAGCAACAAAAAAAAAAGTTAAGGGCGTATTACGTATTGCATAATGTTGACATTTCCTTTTATACCTAATCATCTATTATCTCGTTTCTTTCGACTTTCACCACAAGTTAGAGAAAAACCCGTAACCAGAAAGAGAGAAAATGGTTCATATTGTTAGACGTTCTTTGCTAGCCGCACTTGCTCGGGCTCCGAAGATAAATTATTTTATTGACTTCTGCCATGGAAATTGGAATTCTCAGAGAAATTATCTCAAACTGAGTTGATTTTTCCCACTTGTGCTATACACCAAAATCGTTGCGCTTGCCACCTTTCTTTCATCAGAACTGCCTCTTCATTATTATCGTCATCTCAACCATCACCATTATTATTATGGAAAGTTGTTAAAAAATAGTGCACAACTTGGAGAGCCTGGGTTCGGAATATCGGAATGTATAACGAACAAACACCAGTTTTTTTTTCCACCGTGCTTCATTAACAGCAACTAACTAACAGCCATTCCCATGTACATAATACATCTTGAAAAAAGTTTTCCAAGCTAAAACTGTGTCCATTAACACAGTAAGGGTCTTCAAACAACATGACTGGAGCAAGAGCGATAAAAATAGGCAGTCTTTCTTTTCCTGTTCAAAGTTACTAGAAAGAAAGGAAAAACTTGCCGTAAAAATAAGCAAACTCAAAAGGACGATGATGATTTTTATGCATTATTACCCTAAAAAAGAAAGCTTCCTAGTCTCTCATAAGTAATTTCCTGAATAGTTTCTTTTTTCTAGTTTTCGCTTTCTTTCTCACTTTCTCTTCATAAGTCATACTTCTTTTTAGATGCGTTTAATCATTACAAAAAAAAAGTTGCCACTTTTAATGGCTGTTTCTTTTCACTGCGATTAAACGAAACAAACATAAAACTCCAATGCAACAGAAAATTGTGTGGTCTGCGGAAAAGAAAGTAAACTAGGAACTATTCATTACCGTAATTTAATTTGTTTCAACACACAGACGATTACTATGCTATTATTTCCTATAGCTTTTCATACAAAAACTAGTAGTTTTGTTTGACTGTTTCAATATACTTTATCCATATCCATTCTATTATTTATCTTTCAATAGGATATTTGTGCTGTCAAATATTTCCTGGCGTGAGCCTATAATCACTGTGTTTACGATACCTGTACCAGGTTACACCACTCCACGAGAAACAAAAAAAGAAAATGTTTGAAATATCATTTCTTTCAGTAGTGCATATTACCTCGCTGTTTCTCAGAATGATAGTTGTTGCCGATCACCACAAGTAATAATTATTTGGACGTTGTTATTTAAAAGATTAATGAATCCACTTCTCCTGACAGGCTTATAACTGCAATGGTTACTATTGTAGGTTAAGTGTTTAAACAGAAGAGGTATGGGTTAGTGTTAGTAGTAGATATGAGGCTACTCGTAATAATTTGATTCATTGTGTTTTCTTTTCAGATGGGGCGAGCAAGTTTATTTGATTAATTTCGATCAGCAAAGTTCTTGTGTTGATGACGCAAAGCTGACGGCTATAAATAGTGGTCATTTTCTTGTATTCCATATACCCAACTGGTTTTCACGCTTAATTGAGTGGTTGTTGGGGTTATTGTTAGGAACAAAAAAAAAAGAAGGGATGAATACAGTATAGAAAAAAGCAGGAGACATTGAGGGAAAAACCGTTTACCGGATAGTGTAGCGTGTATAAGTGTATTATGTAGTGAATATGTCAGAGATCATTTACGGTAATACGTTTTTTTATACTACCGGCCAGTTTAGGAAAGCAAACAGGAAAGGAGAAAGTGTACTGAGAGAGAAAAACTATGAGAAGAGGAAATAGCATTGAAATCTATAGCCGGCAGACATTCTTCATTAATCTTGACACAAGCTGAGCTTTATCTTGACATGGTTTTTTTTTCTCACAAGGACCACTTGAAACCATTTTCTCCTTTTCTTGTGGACGAAGAAAAAAGAAAATAGGCGATAGGTTTCGATATCATCATCACACAAGAAAAAGGCGGAACACCCTTTTGTATCTCCTTTTTTGCGGAGTCACACTTAACGAAGCACAATAAAATAGTGTACGCACAATGACATATGCTCGTTTAACACTTGGCATAGGAAAAAAATACATACAATAAGGACAAAGAAAAACGATTCCTTGAGAGAGAATACAAAAGAGAAGGTATTCGTTGAACAAACCAAACATGAAAAGGTAAAGACAAAAGAGGCCATGTTTCTTCGTTAATTTCTGCTTACTTTCACTTGCTATTCTCTTCAAGGAAGGAAGCTAATGATCATTAGCCAAGCTCTGGTCACGCCAAGTTATTCTCGAGCAGTATACTGATAAATATAAATAAAATGAGACAAGGGAAAGATAAAAGACCTCAGGTTTACTCTTGCGACAATCTTGACCATCAATTACCCAATAGATCACTTCACACTATGATACTACATTAAGAAAACCGTGCCAGCTAAAAGAAACCTACAGGAGAATAATAGCTAGTAGCATTGCAAAAGGATAAATGACTTTGAAAAGGTTCTACCCCTTTCTGCGAATATTATTGTCATGGGATGAATCGACTACTGCACAGAAGAGAAAATATCATAAATGCCCGCTTGTGTGTCGGTAAGTAAAAGAAAGATCAAACCTAAACATTCCGTTGGCTTCTTTAAAATACAACCGAAAACTTGGAAGGTTTTATTTTGATATTAGTTATTGCACCTACTTGGCCGTTTCAAGAAAGTAGATAATGCTACAGTAACAGAAGAGAAAGATGAGACACATTTCACCCCAGTGGATGTCGTTTCTTGGCTGCTATATTGCCCTGCTTCTTTTTTTGTGTGTTTTATTGTCGGACAAGCAACTTGTGTACGCGACAACCTTTATAGTCTATTTATACTAAACGTATAAATAGCTCACACAGTAAAAGGAAAAAAATCTGTGCACTGGGTAAGAGCCACTTCTCATGACTTAATATATGTACTGCTGTCACCTACGACGCATTCATTTTTACACAACAACGCCCTTCTAAATCCTAACGACCAAATTATCAAGCTAGCAGGAAAAGCTAGAAAGCACTCATCCATGTATTCAGACCGCTCATTTTCGGTGCCTCTCATCTGTTTCTTTCGCTTTTCGTGGGGATAAGATAAGAAAATCCTGATGAATGAAGACAACGGTTGTTTTTCAAAAAAAAAACGAAGTGGGAGAAAAAAAAAGCTGAAAGTTAAACCACATAATGTTGCTTATAAAGGTAATGAAAAACAGCGACAACGGATTTGGAATGGATTTGAGAGAAAAAGCAAAGAGAAAGCTTGAGAAGAGGTGATCCCACTAGGTGAAAACAATTGAGAAAAGAACGAAAATTTATTCATCCTACAACTGCTTCTACAAAGATACACGGGCGTCTCAAACATTTCCATTTGACACTTTGACTTTCCTTTGAAATAAGAGGATTAGTAGATTAAAAGAGCTTACGAAAATCTTCTTGATTTTATTTTCAGAATAAAACGAAAAAGAAAAATAAGTTGCTTGTGCGATATGATGATTTTTGAAATTTTCATAAAATTAGTATTACAGGTGGATGCTTTCGCGCCGGAGAAGTTGCCCTGTTGATATTTTGTTTCCTCTTGATCAGCCTCTCATGCTAATGAGAATATTCCTGCACACTATTCCATTACCGCAATACTAGTTAAATTCAGTCTCACTCATTGTTTTACTGCTTAATACGGAAAATATTTAAGTTTTGATGCCAATAATGACTTCATTTTATAAACGATTCTGAAGAAAAATGAAAAATCTCGGACTCCGATATTGACAAGACAAAATTCGGGAAGACCAAGGACAAAATTTTGAAGTGCAGTAATAGAGGAATTTCGTGGCTTCTATTATATGCCTTAATTATACAAATGAATGGTGGATTATGTATCACTAATAGTAAACAACAACAATCAACTTTTGCAAATGCCCCACCTTCAAACGGCTTGCGAATAATTTGTTCTCTATTTATGTTTCTAATTATATTTTTCTTGCTGTCGAACTAATATTTATATAAAAGAGAAAATTGTAAAAATCAAATAAAACCTTTTTATAAGGAGAAACGCATGAACGCCATTTGGCATACCAATACTCAATAAATAAGAAAACTCTTGGGTAACGCTGACAGTACCAATGTAAAAGAATTGGAATTTTCACCATCATTGTCATTCCAGTACGTTCAAGCTACCTACTACTTTCACTCTGTGTGTATCTATATGTGTGTAAGTAAACAATGGACCACTNATGTGTGTAAGTAAACAATGGACCACTTAATTGCTTTTACACTTCTTTGCACTCTTCTCACATAAAAATATGCAGGTTTCCCTGGCTGCCATTCAGTAATCAACTTGCTCACCCCATGTGAGAAGAGTAAATACACTTTCTTTTTTGTCTCACTGTTTTTTCTCTTACTGGATACTTTCTTCAGATTTCTTTTTTTCCAGATGGGGTTTATTTGTAATTCAAAAAACTTTCTTCCACTCTACTAAAACCCATCCTTTATTCACAACTTGACGAGTCACTCAACCGAACTGAACTTATTTTTAAGGTGATGGCAGTGCAATGACTACATGGTGTTACAGAACGTGAATAGGCACAATTATACATTTTTTTCCTCTCCAGCCACCTTCATCATCAAATATCGTGATCAAAATTTTATGCTACCACAGCATACAATAGGTGCAGATACTACTCGCAAATAGAAATGCACAGACACTAAATGCATACACAAACAGATAAAAATTTAAAGAAAATAGAATACGGAGAGAAAATAGGAAACGTGAATAACTACCCCTTAATTTCAATGAACTAATGTAGGGAAGAAAGATATTCCTGTGCTCATATAAATGCCTACTTTCTCCTTTTTATATAAAAAATGCACATTCCTCTATTCGACATGAATACATTACCGATCTTGAAATGCTGCAAAAGTGTTCAGCTTGTGGGACCCGTTTACTCAACAAAGCAAAGAAAACGTATCGACTTCGTTAGATCACAGGGAGAAAAACAGACAACAAAATGGATATCATACAGGGTGACAAAGACGCTCTTTCAACATTGTTTGCAATGCGCGACCCATGCTAATGTGAAAAAATCAACGCTCAATTGGAATCCCTGATGACACCACACACAACCCTCGCATGGTTGGCCACATATTGCTTCACATGTGGCACGTACGCATGGGTTCTCCTAATGCGTAGCCGTTTTAACTTCATATTTATACAAGAAAGAGTTTGACACTTGTCAAGGAAGAAAATTAGAATATTGTCTATGTAAATGCGTAGTTATACTACGTAGACAATATATTCACTGTTTGATATTCGTCTTGAAATTCAATGACACTAAGAAATGATCAAATGCTAAATGATGAATGTTGCCCTATATAATTCCGATATCCTGGGAGACGCCTTCAGCACATTAATCATTCACATTTCGTACAACATTTTGTTATCATTCATTCTACGAAGGAAAACAACTTTCTGTTTTTTTGAATGATAAAAAATGATTCAATGATTTGCTCTAATATTTTTTGTTATTTATTTTCATAAAGTTCTAAAACAGAAATGATGAAGCGTAGAGGCATAGGTACAATTATCATACAAAACAGATCAAAAGAGGGGCTGGGAAAGACAAATAAATCTTTACGAATTGTAAATTATTGGTAGAGTACTCCACACAGTCTACTCAATTATTTCATACAATATTTTTAAAAACTTAGAATTGCTTACTTTTCAATCTGGGAAACAGTTTACATACTTTGAGAGGTTTACATGAACGGTTAAGAAAAATGAACAAAGGTTTTTGTAAGAATAGCTGGCGTTTTTTTCTTCTTCTTTAGATACACAGGTCCACTTTCGGCTTGAGAAAATTTCGCTTACCAAACAGATGCAAAGATGAATTGCAGTCAACTGTGAGCATTCGTTCACAAACAGATGTAAGTTGGTAAACTTTTTTTTTTACAAGTTGTTCTTCAGAATAAGAAATAGGTAGAGTTAAAGAAAAAAAACCGAAATCACAACTTTTTTCTCTTCATATTTCTGTTCTCTTTCTTCTTGTATGTATAGAAAAAGGAACTAAAGTAAACAAAAGTTTCACATGAATATTTATTCAAAGTGTAACTGTGATAACAAACCAGAACCGACTCAATCCTCACATGAATGGGTTTTCTGAATAAAAATAAAGCATATATCTCAAGCGAAATGTTTTTTGAAAAAATGGTTAGGACAGACGAAAAGCAGCTTGAGGGGATGATGATACAATATTTGTTGTCCGCGTTGAGGATTTATCAAGTGGATGATGGCTCGCCATAGAATCATCGACAACTTGACAAAATACACTCAACCAGTTTTTATACGTAAACCTTGTATACGTCTACTATTTTTATTCACCAAAGATATTGTCGAAACACTTATGTTTGTAAACAAAAGCAAAAAAACCTGAGAAAACGTTTCTGTCCATCCATAAAACATTCAGTCATCCATGGTCGTCCCCGAGGATGAAATAACACACGCCAAAAGGAAAGGTTTTTTTTTGTCGGTCAGCACAAAATTTATTTACGGTTGCGGATGTTGATGCTACCTTAAAGAAAGTTTTTTGCTTGACTACTTTTACAAAATCTACTACAAATAAAAAGAACCTTTCTTTTAAAGCTGTTCACTATCCTCTAAAACCTGATCTTGAATCTGGAAGATAATGCCTCTTGACTTTGGACGAGAAAAAGGGGTAAAGGTAAGCAAGTAAAAAAAATCATGGAGTTTTTTTTTATGTTGGGATAACAAAGAAAATGACATGCAACAGAAGCTACTTATTCACTCATGTTAAAGCTACTTTTTTCTTACCGATAATGCAACCATGTTGATTTTGGGTTTAGCTTTGAATTTACTTTCACTGGAACAAAAGTCTTTTTTTAAAGTAATAGGCAAAAGAAATTTAAAAGAACAACTTATATGACCATACCTTAAAAGTTAGTTTGGGAAGGTATGAATGAATGATCTTTTACTTGGTAGATATCAAAAAAACTAGCAAATTTATATATATAAAAAAAGCTTGAACCAAAAGGGAGAGCTTTTTAACTGTTCGCATGATTGCTCAGGCGAAAGTATTCTTAGTTGTGCAAGGGTTCAGAATGAGCTATGTTTCTTGACTGTTTTTAGGCCGTAAAAAATTAAATTTTTCATTTTCAGCTGGAACGACTGGAAAGAAAAAAAAAGGCTTTCATTTAGAAACAGAAAAGAGAAAGCATAAACGGCTGTGTTGGGAACGAAATTCACGGAATGATAATTTTTACGGAATACTAAATTCCTGTGGTGAATAGTCATTTCGCTTGCCTCACAAGTATAAAGCTAACCGTCCTATAACTTTTTTCTGATTTATTTGGATTTTTATTTTGATTATTCTGCAGAAATTACTACAATTCAAAATCCTATCAGTCAAGTACCAAGAGCAGCAACTGTAGAAAACAGCCACGGTGAAAGTAGCACAAAATTTAAACAAGGACGTACTTTCTTTTAAAAAATACAATATTTATGGACAATTCACTTGTTTGTTTTACTCGGTAAGGTAGACAAGCTTTTCTCGAAGAAAAGAAACGGCAAAGCGGAGTGGTCTTCAAGTAGAAAATTATGCCATTTCTGGTTACCGTTTATTTTGCATTCTTTATCACTACCTTCCAATTTCTTCCTCTCCTCCTTCCGCTTTCCCTGTATTCTTCACCTACTCTAAATTCAACAACAGAAAACTGTACCATGACTTCGTAGTACCGAAGTTACTGGTAAGCAACGGAAACCAGGGAAAAAGTCTACTTAGTCACGAGACGTTTTACGTATCTTATTAAGAAAAATATAGTGAAAGTTTTATTTTTATTTACAAAGAGAATGTGGTAGATGCCTGCAAGATTTTACATTCATAATAGCACTGCTCTTTTTTAATATTAGATAAAAACTTCCGGACTTTTTCATCTTAACGATACTAGTATATAAATGTGCATAAAATATGTATTTTTATGCAGATAGGCATCGTTTCAGTGGGCTGTAAAAAGTCATAAATACATTTGTATGTAAAAGGTAACCGGGATTTTTTCTTGGTACACTAGTCCACAAATACATAGAGGACCCGTTATAAAACGTTTTATAGAGGACGTTATTGTTATAATTACTCTTGTGCGGATATAGTTTGTTTGCATAATTTCAAAAGGATGATGAGGTATCATGCTCATCATTACGACTTCGTAAACTGCCTGATTATTCCTGTTATTTTTTTTCCAAACGAGACAACTATAAAAGTAAATGACAAAGCCATTATTACACACTAAAAAACGTGGTCTCTGCCTTACCATTTATGATTAGATCGGGTTTTTATAAACAGCTCCCAAAGCAATTTATCGGGGAACACCCCTTTCTCATTCCTTGCTAAAAATGAAGGAAAAACAGGATTGGGTATAACTCATTGTCTTACACACTCTTTTGTTTCTCGTCTTTTATATTTTTGACGGTTTTTAATTATTACTTATATGCATTTTGGAGTGAGCTCATTCCCTAAAAACGCTGAAGTCAGTCACAAGTCATTCAGAAGAATTTCTTTTTCTCATTTACTACTCGCTAGTGCGTATTACGTCCTCAAGGAAAAGTAAATTTGTTACTTTCTCATGTATAGAATAACACACAAAATGGGCAAAGCCGATTCTTTTATTTTTTCATCGTGGGTGACTCTTCCCTTCAGAAAAAAAGGAAATAAGTCTTGCATTTTCCCTCTCCTTGGAAGCGTGACGATCAAGACTCCTGCTCTCTTCGCATTTAATTTGTTTCATCCTTATTTCATTTCTATCGTTTTGGCTGTGTCACAATCTTCTTTTTTTTTCCTCAATCGGTGTCTCCTAACCAGAAAAGAATGTGGTAAAATCGGCGAGGAGAAAAGAGAGAAAGAGTGGAACACGACACGACACACCATTAAAATATATTGAGGGAAAAAGGCACCAAGGGAAAAAAAAGTTGCCGTTTCGCATATTAATTTCCTATAATTATTGGCTAAGAGGAAGGTGCAATGCATGCATTTTTTTTCTCTAGACAAGATTACTTTGATTATGTTACGCGTCGTGTATACGATGTGCTGATGAGGTAGAAACACTCGTTTTTTAAAATGGAACAACCCGAGAAAAGAATGGAATCTTGGGGAAAAGAAAGCACTTAAGTAAACTAAAAAAGGGAAGAATGCTACAATGAGAAAGTAAAGTCTTAGAGATTTTTTTTTCTTTTGTGGCTTGATTTTTAATGTTGTCAGGTTTGTCGGGATGACGCTGCAAAGTTAACGTGCTCAACTAATGAATAATTAAAGTTTGAAACAAAGAATAATCAAGACGCTGAATTCCTTCTGGTATAACTGTTTGGTAAATTCTTATAAGAAGGCACATAAATTCGAAGATAATTCACAAAACTATATATGTATATATTTTTTAAACTTTCTTACAGTAATGACATAACTAATTTTGTCATTGAATATTATGGAAAATGTTTGAATTAACATAATCGATACTTATCAAGAAAAATGCTGCAAAATAAAAATCATTAATTGGAATTGGAATACAGTGCAATATATAAGTTTTTTTTTTTTATATTTCGGCAAACTTTTGTTTTAATGATGGTAATATTTCCAATCCGAAGTGACAGATCATTAGAACAAAAAAGAAAGAAGAAAGAAATACAATAAGTTTTAGTTCATTTTCTATCGGAATCCAACCAAAGAAAGAAAGTGCTGGGGTTAACGACTTTACAAATCTGTATTGATATTTTCAACTATAACTTGTAATTTATTAAAAATCACAGGATTTTTTAAACTCTAAATGAAGCCTTTACTCGCCTTCTATGCATTGACGAAAACAAAACACTGTACTTTTGCATCTTTTCCGAAAATGGAAAGCAAGCAGCATTTTGTATGCATTAAACTTGGGGGAGAGGAAATAATGTTACACAAACAAACAGACTTAACTGCTGATAAAGCGGTTATAGCCATTAACCCATCAGCCTCGTCTCTCCGCCATTGCCACCATACATGGGTGAAAATCAGTAAGCGGGTGAAAAAATATACATTGCCTCTCGCTCAAAATTTCGATTTTTTTTCTTCTGTTCCGTTTCAAAGACTAAATGCAATTACCGTTTTTGTTTGTTCTACAGATGGATTTCTAAGTAATATAAACATATCGTAAGCAACCGACCGAGGGAAAAACAGAAAGTCGCCTACAAAAAGCATCCAATTTATCATTACATGTCCGCACGTTAACATTCCTAAAACAAACTAATGCATGTAAAAAAAACTTTAACAGAGTTTCATAGCGTACTTTGAATATTATTTTATTTCGCAAACGCATACGTTCAACGTTAAACTCTTTACTTTCAACATAATATCGAAACGTTGTATTGTACCTCTTTCAATGTTTATCCATGTAATGTTGTTTTTACTGTCATTATTATTATTGATATTTCTCTCATTATTAATACACGCTTATCTCAGACAGTTACTATTTTAATGCTTGAGTGCTTTCTTTATTTCTTAGCATTTGTAAACATCAGCAAAATGTAAAAAAAAACTGCACTGTCGCCGTATATTATTATGTATTTCGCGTTCGTTTACTTTCAAGAAGAAACATAGGAAAGCCATACGGGATAGAAAAAAAATAAGTTGTTGTAGATACCAAACAAAAGCTATGACTATGACACAAGACTCATCAATAATTCAAAATAACAACATAGAAACTCACCAGGTGGATATACAAAATAAAAGTAGCTAAACTAGAGCAACCTCTCAAGCAAAACTTACGATAAGCACGAAAGAATATACATTAAAAATATCAAAATTAATGGAGGATAAGCAAAGTATAAAACAATTCAGCCAGTATAATTTTGGCCAAATTATTTTCTAGGATGCTTGTCATGTCATAATAGGTAGTAACTACAAACTACCGTATATTCCCTGTTTTCTTTGCTACCACACAAAATATGCAAACAACTACAATTATTGCTTTGGCAAGTTGTCTATCTTGTAGTTAAAATGTAGACGGTTTACTTGGACTAAGGTAATGCTGCAATGATTAACGATAACCAGCTAATCATTTTTTTTGTTTAATTAGCAGTATTACAAGTAGTGTGACTGTGACTGTTATGTAAACAGAATTAAGGAAACCGAGTTGCGCTTCGTAGGGGGGAAAAAAACTTGTTGTGAGTATGAATTGTTTTATGATGCTTTCACAATACTAACGTACATTAACATGCACGTTCAATGTCTACACATCATATTTTATTTCAATTTTATGATAATTAAGCCAAGATTTCTTTACCACCGACTTGGTTAATTTGTTAAATCAGAATATCAATCTTTTGTCCGAG
Source organism: Salina celebensis (assembly GCA_036561885.1). Taxonomy (NCBI): domain Eukaryota; kingdom Metazoa; phylum Arthropoda; class Collembola; order Entomobryomorpha; family Paronellidae; genus Salina; species Salina celebensis. The sequence continues at coordinate 12,021 of JAAXOA010001736.1, forward strand.
TTTTTGCGTCAACCGGAATCAGCTATGAACCTTTTTTGAAGAAAAAAAACGTGAGATATTGTTTTTTTTGCTCGAAAATAACACTTATTGCAAATTCTCTCTTAAAAATTCTTAGTTGCGAAACTACCGGTTTTGCTCTTGAGACGAATCAACATGAAATTGTGAAACATTCCACTTGCAAACAGAAATGGGACAGACTAGTTTTTCTATTACTTATAGTTTCGATAATCCGGTTCTAGTTAAGGATAAAATCAAATGGAATGATAAACTCACAACGTATGAAATTTGTAGTGTTACATTTTGCGCTTAACAAAGTTCTCATTGCTTCTTTACATTCCTTTCTTTCTCTTTCATTCTCGTGTTCCTCATTCTCCCCTCACACTCTTCTCGTCTTCCACAAACACCCATTGTTGTTGTTGTTCTCGTCATTTCCCATTTTCTATCGTCATTCCAAACCAGACACACAAACAGAGGTTTTCACAGAAACACAGACACCGTCCAAAAAACCAGCATCCGATGATAACCAACTTGCTTAACACAACATTAGTCAAAGCTACTCATCTCCTCTTCTCATCCCGGTCTCTCCAACAAAATGTTTATGCACTCCCTCTTGTTATTTTAGCCTCCCTTCAGTTTTTTTTTCTTATTCCATCGCCTTCCATTATCAGGACAGCGTGGTGAGACAGAATAACGAAAAACAACAACAACGGCCAGCAAAAGTATAAAAAAAAATCTAGCGTGGATGTATTGAAATGGCAGTAAACAGTAACCCTTTCATTTTTCGCCGTCCCGAGTAGGGGCTCGTTGTAAAAACAACACAAGTGCAACCAGACTCATATTCTAATGGCTGCAAACGTTACTTGCTACTAATGGACGGATGTTGTATTCACGTTGGACCACTCTCCCAAGGATTTTTGTTTTGTCACTCCGTGATGAGTTTCAAACTCGTTGTTTGCTCTCTTCAGGGATGGCACCGTGCAAACTGAAAAATAAAACTGTTTACCTTTGCCGAATATTGAAATAGCTTATTTAATGCTTGCATTCATTTATCCTCCCAAGGAGATCTAAACCATTTCACATCAACTCTTGTTTAGATTCATCAGTGCAGACAAACGTCACCTTCGCTGTTATTTTGTTTTCTTTGTCGAGATGTGTGAATGTTTGAAAAAACGGAGGAAAAAATAATATGAGAAGGATGATAGGAAATATTTTCGCTATCTCAGAGTACAAAGTTTCTTTATTTGCTTTGTTGTGTGTATGTTATTATTATGCAACTGTATCCCTCCATCCAAATCATTGTTTGGTTTATAGAAAAGGCGAACAGAAAAGAAAAAAAATCCTTATATTTATAGCACCGAAGAAAGTGTGCACGCTCAAATCAACCAGGAAAACATTTGGCTGCTGTCTCTTTGCAACAGAGCCGTGTGATATTATTAAAATGTAAAGTAAACTGTGAAGAATAGAAAAAAAAAAACGAGGTTAGGTCCTGGATGACGGTGAATAATCAGTAAGTTATAAGACAGTACGTGTGTGACTCATAAACAAACACTGAAAAATATTTTGGATGATGTATGCCTAGCAACGAGCGTAAATATCAACAAAATTTTATAGTGAAAATTGTATTTCTTGTCCTTTTTCATCCCTTTTCGTGTCTGGCTCATTCCACCTACTTGTTTATATTTTCGGACGACGTAACTTAGTTAAATGAGAATGACATGCATTCATAGAAAAGAGAAACTGAAAATAACAGGGATCTATATATATTGTAAACTATACTTCCTCCAGCGTAATGTTTTTGGGATGACAGACCTTGTTTGTAAACTGTGTAAAATACACTATTTTTCATGAAAGGAGTATAAACCACCCCTTTGTTTTTTCTCTAAAAACTCGCGTTTTTGTTTACCCAGAGGGAGAAATAACACTTGAAAAGCAAACAAGAATATTTTTTTCAAAGGAGAGCTTGAGACATAACATTTCACAGAATTTTTTGTTGTAGACAACAAAGATAATTGCTAGTAGGATAGCCACTGTAATTATGGCAACGTTTTGAAACAAAGATTTGAAGTTCAAATCGTTTTATTGGTGCTTTCGGATATTGTGCATTCTCCATTTACGACTTTTTCTGAAGTATTCGTCAACCAGAATACTGTTATGTGATTCATCAGTCGACTTGAAGTTAACACGTTTGCCTCCGTCGCTCTTGTGACGGTGTATGAGTAACTCTGCTGCTGTTGCTATTTTGAGTAGAATAAACAAATGACTGTTTTTCTTTGTAGGGAAAACTAAACAACCATGGACGAATCTAAACAAGCCTTGTGCGTCCTAAATCCAATATAGAGCGAAAGAAAAAAAACATAAAATGAAGAAGGATGCTTGATAATGTTGATAACACCAATGAAAGCAACAGACGCATAAAACGTGACGAAATATTCAAAGTTTTAGGAAATAACAAACCTGTACTGACTGCTTTCTTATCAAGGAAACGGTAGGTTTCGAAACCTCCATTTTCACTTGCTATGCCAGGGTTAAAATATTAAAATATGCGAACTTGAATAGGTTAGTCAGGCGCACTGTTGAAGGTCGTTTTCTTTGTGACGCTTGACAGGAATAGGATCTGGTTGATATGATTTTATACAAAATTCATGATTTAAATTGTCCACAATAACATTCGTGCTTTTGCTTCGTTGAGAGAAAACTGACTTATCATGGCAGTCATCTTATCTTATACAACAGTTTGTCAATCGCCGAACGGTCCAAAACATTTTTTGTGTACGAAGACGTCCTGGAATCTTTTCCCCTGGATAATGTTCATGCATAATAACTCATTTGCGTCAGTGTCTTTGAAAACAACTTTGTCTTTGGGTACTTCGAGAGCAAGTTTTTCCTGTTTTCAAAGCGTCTCACGTGTTTCGCCTGAAAATTCGGTGAGCCGGATATACCATAATACCTATTTTGCAATCATGCCACCGGGCATGCAAGATTTTTTTTTGTAGAA
>JAAXOA010001737.1:0-15010 GCA_036561885.1 Salina celebensis
TTAAAGCCCTCTCTTCGTAAGTCAGCGCGGAGAATTCTGCTGTAATGCGCTTTGGCGGTTCGTATTTGATAATCAGCTTGTGACTTAGTATGGGCTTGAAACATCAGCTTCCATCCATTTTCAAACAGCTCACTTAAAGTTTTCATTTCATAAGGTTGGTTTGGAACTATAATCATTTCCGTGGTCTTCGAGAGGTATACGAACTCAATAAAAAAACAAGCAGTTACAAGTGCAATCTTGATCAAATCTGGATTCGGCGTACTTCTCTGAAAGAGTAGACGAAACATTCCAAACGCTGTGCTCAAATTTCGTTGCTTTGTTTGGAATGCAATGCATATGTAAACAAATAGTAGTGCAATAACCAGCGCCATCCATACTTCTAGACGTAAGGCAATGAATAGCGTGGTGAAGATATTGGCTGGCTCAAAGGTCACGACTTGTGTACAGTACACAAAACTATTTGCATAAATGTCGTCAAAAACTAGCAGCCCAGTCCTGAAGTCCAAAGACATCATTACATATCCATCCATCGAGTCCTTTGTTAAGTTCTTGTCCGTCATAGAAGGAAATCGAATCTTCTGGATTGCTGCCAACTCGATTAGTGAATGAAGCATTAAGTTTTTCTCGCAATTCCAACATTGGAGCCACATAAGGTGAAAGGCAGCCTCTGAACGAACCAAGGAGTTTCATGTGTTCTTTAATTGATTTACACCTTAGTACACCGGATATTGGCCCTGACATAGTATTATACAGATAGGTCTCTCTTGACCAATGTACCCGGATGGACAATATATGCCTGTCAAGTTCACCGCTGAATAGGTAAATGCTTTTGTAAAGGGAGGCTGTCGACGAGCAGCTCCCCGAACAAATATCGATCAAATAATCCAATTGTGAGTTTTCATTTACAAATACAACATAGGTGAGAAATGGTGACCTAAACAGCGCATCGGGAGGCCAATCTGTTAATTTCTCCCCAAATCCTGCAAGCGCTACTGTGACATGAGCAGAGGTAAACTGGACGATTCCGAGCTTATTTTGAAAAGCATCCCTGATCCAAAGAGCCCATTGTGTGGTATATTGATATTGCTTTTTGAGCCTGTTCTTGCGCCAAGATTTTGATGTGATGTGATTTGCAATGGTGACCATAACTGAACACCTAGTCTTCGTGGTTCCATGAGAAATCTTTCTTGTGATGTATGTTTGAGGCAATGCCCCAGTTAAATATTTCTGGCTATCAACTGCATGTACGTTTCTCATGCTTAAAGCTTTGTCTTGTATCGTATAAGTAAACATCATTAATTTTTGACGTGTTTGAGCTTCGATTGTCTCAAGGAGTATTGTGTTGATGTCCACACGCTTACTTTGGCGATACCAATATACGGGTCTCACGATGAAAAAGTCACATGCCGTGTAACGCGACGGGTTTATTTCAATTGGGAAACAATTTACATTGGCAAAGCTAGAAAATGCTACAACAATAAGCCAGTTCCAATTCATTGTTGGGAAAAGCTTTGTAGCTGCCTTATTCGGAATCCCTAACGCTATAAACGTGAAAAACTTTCAGTTATCTGGCACTACGTCAAGTCTAGAGGTGCAACTGTTCAATTCTAATTATCTCAATACTTTAAGTCGTTATGCTATTGTCGTGAAAAAGAATTTTGAAAAATTTGAATATACGTACCTTAAGAACGCCACATAAGATAGGAAGGAATAGGTACTTTCATGGCTAATCGTTGTAGAAAATATAATTATATTATATTTATAATAATTATATGATTGACGTTATGAGGGTTATTCTGACTAGACATGCTTTTGGTTGCGACCGATTGCGACCCAAGGTAGCGATTGCGGTATAAACCTCGATCGTCTCAAAATTCGAACAAAAATATATAAAAAAAATCAAATTTGACCTGGTGTGGGGTTTTTTACCATGGGGAGTTCAAATATCACACTCGTTATGACCTTTGACCTGACCATTTTGGTCAAAATCAGGTCAAACATCGAAATGATTTTTATTTGCAAAATTTGGTCAGGAGTGGGGTTTTCGACCATGGGGAGTTCAAATCGCACACTTGTTTTGACCTTTGACCTGACCATTTTGGTCAAAATCAGGTCAAACATAGAATTGTTTTTTATTTGCAAAATTTGATCGGCGGTGAGGTTTTCGACTATTGGGAGTTCAAATATCACCCTCGTTTTGACCGTACCATGTTGGTCAAAATCAGGTCACAAGTGAAGTTAATGAAATAAGGCCAAATTTTGTACATATATGTTATTATATGCTAAGATTTCGAAAACAATAAGTTGGCCTTATTTCATTAACTTCACTTGTGACCTGATTTTGACCAACATTGTCAGGTCAAAACGAGAACGATATTTGAGCTCCCCATGGCCGAAAACCCCACTGCCGATCAAATTTTGCAAATAAAACAATTCGATGTTTGACCTGATTTTGACCAAAACAGTCAGGTCAAAGGTCAAAACTAGCGTGAGATTTGAATTCCCATTGTCGAAAACTCCACCCCTGACCAAATTTTGCAAATAAAAAATATTCGATGTTTGACCTGATTTTGACCAAAATGGTCAAGTCAAAGGTCAAAACGAGTGTGAGATTTGAACTCCCCATGGTCGAAAACCCCACCCTTGACCAAATTTTGCAAATAAAAATCATTTCGATGTTTGACCTGATTTTGACTAAAATGGTCAGGTCAAAGGCCAAAACGAGTGTGATATTTGAGCTCCCCATGGTCGAAAACCCCACACCAGGTCAAATTTTGAAATTTTTATTTTTTTTATTTTTTTGTTCGAATTTTGAGACGATCAAGGTTTATACCGCAATCGCTACCTTGGGTCGCAATCGGTCGCAACCAAAAGCATGTCTAATTCTGACACACAGGTATAATTTTCCTAATGTTGTACACACATACAAAGTTGTACATATTATTCGCCAAATCAGACATTTTAGCTACCTTACTTTTCATTTGTGTAAGAAGAAGCTACTTTGAAGTAGATGAAGATCGCACAGTATGTCCCAAGTCTCGGTAAGACTGTTGATAGTTGCCGTAAGGTAAATATTTGCGACAGCAAATATAATCTTGGAAACATCCAGTGAAATATCAGTGGTAAAAGACTGGAACATTTCACAATTATAGCATTTACAGTTATGAGCATTGAAATTAAAGAACATGTAAAATATTAACCATTTAAGCATCATCATCGTTTCGAAGTGAGGGCCAGGGTAAATAAATTGGTTTGCATAACTTTGGACTGGATTTATGTTATGGGAAATAATCAATATCATGCAACTATTTTGCACAATATTTTCTTAACTGTGCCACGCTGCACGATTTGCGTTGAGATTGAACATTTGAATGTAACATGCGAATTTTGTCTGGTTACACATTTAATGACATTTAAAATGCAAAAATTATCAGTCAAGTAGAATGAAGCTTTTATCTCAGTAATCATTAACACCAACAATTCATATAACTAGATTGTGTAACCACCCCGTAACCTGAGTTGCACAACCTTTTATCACGGGGGAGAGTTACGCCAGAATGACATAAACTCAATTGCGTAAATATAAACAGTCCGTAATATACTACTAATACTACATACACGAAACTCTCAAGTAGCGAAAGTGAATCCGAATTTCATTTCAATACAAATGAATCATCGAATATGAATTCATGTATCATTGAGTACAGATCAATAAATACATGAATCATTGAATACAGACCACGAGGAAACATTTTGACGATTCTGTTAATTGCCCAGTAATCTCGTTATGCGAATGAAATAAACCATGGGTGCAATGAGCAAAAATACTCTGCATAACGAGCTCAATCGATCGAATCGTCTTTTCGTAATTAATGAAAAGAATTTCTTTAACTAATGAATTGCCGTTAATTTATGAACTTGGAGAAATGAACCATGAACACAAAATGATCACAATAAAAGCTTCTCTCAAAATCACCAATAAAACTAATTCGTCATTAACGAACCATTAAAGTTAACTTTAAGTGCTTCATTAACTCGTGAACCTAATGACATGGTCGCTTCAAACTCGGTTCATGGAAACATCGTATCCTGATGACGAATCCCTGTAAACATAAACTGAATTCCTTAAATCGTTGTCGAGAAATATGGCGAATAGTCGGATGGACAGACGGACACAGAAACCAATCCGATAAGTAGCTTTCAACCATCGGTATTTTAAAATTAGCTTAATTCCTCCAGAGCCAAAATAGACTACATGCTAGTGAGGGAAATTTGAAAATAACATATAAACACGCACAACAAGTTATCCGCATCCAACGAGATTTGTTTGTTTCACTTTTTTGCTATTTGTCGCAAATTGCGATTTTGCTTTGCAATATGTTGTGGGTCAAGTGTCATTTTTGATCTGCGAAATTAGTACGCGCCAAATTAATGTCACCCTGGTGAGTGGTTTTTTCATGTTGGCAAACACGTGATACAGCCTCACGTTGTTCATGTCAGAAAAGACCGTGATTGGTTTCACTGTAAAAACAGGGTTGTCTAATAACATGTTATTTATTCAACGTAGTCAGCCTTGCACCTGGGGTATTTTATATAATGCTTACAACAATATTAATTCATATTTAATCAATGCATCGTGTAGAATGTGGTAGAAGAATCGAGAAGTTTAATTTTTTATTCCTTTTTAGTGGGTTATTTTATAGAATCAAAAACGTGACTAAGGATATTTGCTCACTCTTGAGGTCATTCTCAAAACGTGAATACCTGTTTTTTAGCTGTGTTGTTTGCTAATCTTAGCTTCGGCCATGAACAACGTACGTTCAGAAATTTTGTCGATGCTGACACTGTCAAAGCGAATTCCAGGAAACTTTTGCGTTCTGGAACCATCCGTTGAAAAGTTTCGAATTGTCCAGGTTGCAACTGACCCGCATCGCCGCATTAATTTTAAGCGGTTTTTCGGTGCATTTGTGCTCTTTTATTCTTTTCAAACAGTACTTATTCTGATGCATTTGTATTCTGGCGCAATCAGCATTTCAGGACCTGCTTTTATATATTTGATATATCAATTCTTGGCCACTGGGAATGCCTGGATCACCTACAAATTTCTTCTTACTAAAGCACCAGAGTTTTGCGGCATGATAAACCGGATATATTCAGAGCCAGCAGTAAATTTGTCCAAAATCTTGCAAATTTACATGCTTGGAATTCGATACACAATCATTACTGGTTGTTTCTTCTACATTGGCCTTAAACTATTCCTCCCATACGAGCCTTTGACGTATGCAATAGTTCAAAGTGGACTTGCTGACGACGGTCGCATCTTGGTAATACTGAGACTAGGGGTTACCTTTTACGACAGTTGGAACTGCTTGGTGATACTTCCCCTATCTGCGCTTGTGGATTCCCATGGAATGTTTTCAAGCTACTTTGCCCTTCTAGTGCTTACAAAGGCCTTGAAACGCAGTCGATGCAATTTACGGAAAAAGATCAATACTTTCAATCACCTGAGAATACATACAATCCTTGTGAATATTTGCTTTCAAAAACTGGTTGCAATCGGAGTCAAAATCGGATTGATGTCTACAGTCACGCTTTGTGGGGCAGCTCTCATGAACAAAAATTTTCGGAGTGCAACTGATTTCTATACAGTTGGAATGGTATTACATGCACTGGTGACATTATATTCTTTAATGCTGATTGGGTATTATTCACCTGGAAGTGCAAACCAACTCTCGGGAGATGTAATTGGACATTGTAAGGCGTTGAACACAAGTTTGGTTAAAAGTTCTCATGAAAGAAATGTAACAAGACGAGTGATGAGATCTTTGCAACCTGTCCGAATAAGGTTTGGTTCTGTAAATTATTACGAGAAAGGAACGTCACTTTGCATGATGGGTTTTTTGTTTGAACAAACAGCATCTTTCTCTCTTATCATGGAATAGGTTCACTTCCATATCAATGAGGCTCACATTGGCTCTATTCTCATAAAAGCTAAGTTCAAGTACAATAGCTTAAAAGTTCACTAACTACTAGTTGTTCAGATACATCGCTCCTAGAATAAGTTGTATAGTTCAGAAGAATTCATTGTATTTTACATTTACAAGTGAAGTAACAGTAACACTGCACGTACTCATTTGTCGTCATTTTAATACACCAAGTCGAGTATGGTCAAGTAAAACGTAACCCTCATTGTAAGGTATATGGAGACGAACACCGCGTTAACAGTCTGAGTGAAAGTGGTTTGGCACGTACCAATTGTTTTATAAAATTTGACTGCAGCAGTCTTATGACAGAAATCTTAACGAAGCTAACAAATTACAAAGAATATATATTAAATATCGCAGTTTGTATGGGATATACCATTCAAAAGTTCCCGTAATTATATCAAAAGAATTCTGTAGTTATACGTAAAACACTTTTTCATACGTATGCATAGGTATGTTCATTTTCACTTAACTTTGTATTAGAACAGAATATTAGTAGCAACATTCATTGTGTGCCAAGGTTTCATCTTAGCTGTCTTGTAGTAGTGAATTTTATTATGAAATTGTTCGATATTTTATTAAATGGATTTAGTCAAATCAGAAATTATTGGAGCGTAATAGTACTCGTGTATTCATGTGCTCAATACTGTTCTTACAACTAACAGGTTATTTACAATTAAATTATAGTTAGTGTATTAAAACTCCTGACAGTCTTGTATCTGTTGAATCTAAAATAATATTACAGCTAAATATGCACTTGACTCGAAACTCTCAAACCTTTGGTAAAAACTATATAATAAATCAATGCGACACTTTTTTGTACATGTCTGGTCTTGTTGTATGCTTCTTCCAGTTAAACGTTGCACACCATCTTTTAAAATGTCTATATGCACGTAACATGACGTGTAAAAGTTTGAACAATGCTGCTGAAACTTTATGCCTCACCTCCCATATGAAGCAAACGCAACTTACGAGCAACCCAGTGGGAACAATTAGTAGGACGACGACAATGTTGCCTCCCAAAGTTGTCTTCCCTGCTTCCTCCCCGCGGTAGCCAGAACTCAGGAGTATTGCAAATGAATAGAGTCTCTCCAACCAAATATCCGCTCCGTTTTCCGAAAATAGTTTTCCCTTTGTGACCAGTTGCTCGGGAATCCAGTGAAGAACACGAAGTCCGTGTTTGAAAGTGAAGAAGGGTGCACTACTTAGAAAAACCTTTCTTTTCTTATCCCCTCTTTTCATTCTCAAGTATAGCTGTAAAGCTTCGTTTTCGGGAAGCCATAGCGCCGTTTTGTTGCAAACATTTAAAATATCCAGATTTGTTTTGTTATCGGTAGAAATAACTAAATTGGCCCAGTTGCTGACTATTTTGGTTCTATTTATGTATTTTTTCGCTATTTGGGAAATATTGCCATCGGTATTGGTACCAGCAAAGTCCATGAATTTGGTTTCCGATAAAGCATAGTAATACAATTCACTAATTGTCATGAAGTAATAATGACTGTTGGATCGTGGCAAGAACCTCTTAGAGAACTCTGAAATAACGTTCTGGAATATTTGAGGAATGTTGAATTCAAATTTGGCTCCCCATATTATTTCCACTGGTCTCGCAAATAAATCAAATCCGTGTTTCTCCAGCATCTCAAATGTATCGTATGGAACTGGTTTCCGAGGCAACGTCAGTTCTGAAATGTTATCGTTTTTATACAAATTGCTAAGTGACATCACCATTAGAAGAAAGAGGCAGTGAACAAAGGCAGACCGGTCATCCCTCCATAACACTGGTCTCAGTGGGTTTCCCTGTTCCAGAAATCCTTTTAGATACGTTAACACGTTCGGAATGATGTTAAAATGCAAAATATGCATCCATTTTTTCTTGACTTCCCGAAAAATTACAACCTCCATTGGCTCGATGTATGTTTCAATTTTGACGGTTTGAAGTAGATAGGATGCAAGCGCTATTGTTATCCATGTTATGATAATAATTATCCACACATTTGGCTTGAATATCCAAACCAAGGACCGGAAATTTAAAGAACTTTCGTTGGATTCTCCACAGCTAACAAATTTCAGGGAGGATGAATGAAAATACATGTCTGAATGTTCATTTGACCCTGTAGGTGCTACAGTAAATACTGGTGTGAACACCAGATGATCAGCACATCCACAACCCGGCATTCCACGAGATTTATCCACGTAGTGTGTCGTTTCCTTGAAAGCATTGCGGAGGAAGGCAACACGTTTGCAATTTTCACCAAACCCATACACCGTCATATTGGACAGTAGCTTTTGCATGGTTTCCATGTTGTAGTAGTACTGAAAGGATGTAATATCTTTCAATCGTTTTCTCATTGTATTGTGAAACATCCTATGGCATTTTGGCGCTTCTGGATACTGCCAACCGCTGCTCTTGTAGGTGTGTACCCACTTTCCGAATCCTGAAACTCTACCCACTATATTGTGAATGGGCTCGTTAGCGACATTAATAAAAGTTCGGATTCGGTTGTAATCTAGTTTTCCTTCAATTGGAATCATGAACAGTGGCTTACAGCGGTTGCAATAACGACAGAGGAGATTGGCTCCCGAAATGGTCTCACGGCCAACTTTGTCCAACGATGTTGTAACAACAAGTAGCTCTCTATTTGATGTGGTGTGGTAGGTTGTCAATCCAAATGAATCCCGTATTCTTGTTAGTCCTAACGACCAACTACGTATGGAGTCCTGTCCATGATGATTTGTCAAAAGAATAGCAAATATTTCTCTGTTAATGATGTGGTACTTCCTTGGTGTTTGTTTTGTCACAGTTTGGTCCTGCTGAATTTCGAGATTTTGTATCCAAAACTTTCTAAACGCATCAGGAAGAATGAGTTCGTACGAATCGGTATGAGGTACCCATCGGTAGAAGGTACTTCCCTTATGATAAGCAGGTGGGAACAAGTAAAAGTGTCGCTCGCAGAGCCACGGTCTGACTTTAGGAGTTTGGTCTAGGTGGGGAATATCCTGGATGCATTCTCGACTGTCCAAATCGTTTCCGTTTAGAATGCAAAGTTTCAGTTTGCGCTCTGTTATCCTTTCTAGCTCATTTGTGTACATGACTCGATGTCTGGTTTCAGTGAAGTTTAGCCTGATCCATGGTCGCGATACGAAATATTGTACGTGTAATGCTTTAAATTGGGTAAGAACCACGGACTTGCCAGTGCCTTCAAGTGGAAGGTCTACACCTTGAAAATTAACAAAATGAACGAGACACTCGTTGTTTAATGAGTGCAGGAGGGATACAAAACTTTCCGACTCAAGGACAGGAGCGTTGGAAGGTAGTGGTGTAATTTTGATGTGTTTAATTTCTCTAACGTCATATTTTAAATCTGTAGCAACAGCTGACGTGAGAATGAATGATATCAACAAAATTGCCATCATGTTCATTCCAGATGTGAATGTGCAGCTAGATTTACTTGTGTTTCTTTACCTTTACCCGGAACGTTTATATTTGCTATGACAGATCGCAATTAATTTGCAGCCGTGTATAGCTTATGAAATGATATGCCGGATTGACTCAGTCCGGCCCGAGTTCGTCGTAAACAAAATTTGAAACTAGTATGCAATATCCGGCCTGTTCAAATGACGTTATCTAAGTTACAAATCAATATTTGGTTGATTGAACTTTGAATACCAGCGTGCCACTTAACATTACAGCTACATACCTGAAAATATGCAAGCGTAATGGAATACCGACGTATCCATGCAACGGCCTGGACTTATTTACAACAACAAAACCTTTGAACAAAGTGATGGCATCCAATGGCGTCTAACTAATAAACCGTCTGTCAAAATCCATTCCACTTCTTCCTAATTTGCTCCTGACAAGAAAAATTCGTACTGATGTGTTAACTGGGGAATTTTCAAAATATCGTATCCTGTGTTGAGAATTTTGGTACTATGGGTATATTAAGAAGCAAAAGCTGCTTTAAAAAAATCGTCGAGGTGGTCTGTCTTAGTCTTGTCTGTCTGTGGACGCGATATCTCTTGAACGTCTTATCGGATCACACTGATGTGCCCTAACTTTCGTCACATGTATTTTTACATAGCGTGTGACACATCATTGAAACGGGCTCATATAGAGCTGCTCAATGATGTATTTTTGGGTTGACGAGGTCAATCCTTAAGGTGCCTATCAGGCCCTAACTTTCATCACATGTATTTTTACATAGCGTGTGACACATCATTGAAACGGGCTCAGATAGAGGGGGCTCAATCGCACATATTTGGGTTGACCATGTCAAATCTCAAGGTGCCTGTCAGGCCCTAACTTTTGTTACATGTTTTTACGTGGCATTGAATTAGGAAGGACGCTGGCAGTGCTATTCAATGACGTATCTCTTAAATTAAAGCTTATAATTTTACTTTTTTTTTACGTTTCTTTCATTCTATTACTGTCAAATTTAGTGCTAGCATTCAGCTTCGTCTTTATAGCTGTTCTTAACAGCTTTTATTAGATAATGTAACGAAAACTTGGGTTTTTAAAATTTAACTGGTTTCCTCCATAGGCAAAAATGTACCATAGACGTGCTAATGACGGGAACTTGAAAATAACAAACTTAACATACTCACACTAGCTAAATATGTCAAAATTAGATTTTACAATGTCGAAGGAAACCATGCGATTTCTTTTAACTGTTGTTCACGCGCGCTAACAAATCACACCATCCAACGAGATTTTTTTTGTTTCGTGGTTTTTTCGCTTCTTGTCGTAAATTGCCACTTTTTTGCAATTAGTTGTTAATCAAGCGGTATCTTCGATCAACTAAATTAGCACGCGGCAAATTAATGTCACCCTTGTTGGTGAGAGATATTTGCTACTAAGGCACATGTGTGCATGATGACATTACTATTCCTACCTTCATAACTGGTTTCTCAGATACAAAAAACCATCCGAGATTCTCATAAATCGCGCTACGTGCACTTTAGCTTGGCTTCATGTATGAGCAATCGTATGTGATACGCGCTCGGCCCATTCTCGTTGAAGCTGGTTTCAAAGTTTCCAAGGAAAATGATGAACGGCATGAAAAGCACGTTTTTTTATGAAAAAAGCTTGCGTTTGCAGTTGTAGCATGCGTGAACGGCGTTGAGTGAAAATTTTACGGATGGTTTTTTGTATCTGAGAAACCAGAAGTATTGGTAGGTATAGTATTTCGGTAATCAATGCTGTTCGATAAGCAACGTTTTATTGTATTCGCTCTGTATGGACTCTGATCGAAAAAAAATATTCATGTTCCTTTCTTTCCAGTAAAAATACTAATTTCTACGTAACCTTCTCTTTAGTAAAGACTTAACATACTTTCTTCATAGTTTATTGAAATCTAGCCTCTCACATAACGATCATATAGACTAGCCCGATGATGGAATAAGCCGACATTGCCTTTTGCATACAATCCTTAAGTTCCATACCAATTAAAAACTTTTCTTAGCATAAAACTATAAAACTAGAAACGTTGATGAGACAAATTCTCAGAGATTTTGACTAATTAAAGTAAATTGTAGCATTGGAATTGCATAAATCAACGATTTTACTGCGACCGGACTAAGTACCTCACTTTTCAATATAAAACCAACTACTGTTACTAATAGTTTTATAAAATTAAATTCACAACAAACGCATGAAAATTTGCATTGTAAACATATTCATTTAATTTTTTATGCCGTTGAATGTTTAAGATCCCTTAGGAAGGTAAAACGTGCATGTATAAAGAAAATGTCGGCTTATTCCCTCATCGGGAACAGACAAAATGTCCCCGAATTGAAGGCCCTGATCGTGTGCCCCCTTGCCCACCAAAATGAAGACTAATCGGACAATTCTGACATATTGATTAAAAGACATTTTTCTTTGCGAAACACGTGATACAGCCTCACGTTGTTCATGTCAGAAAAGACCGTGATTGTTTGCGCTGTAAAAACAGGGTTGTCTAATAACATGTTATTTATTCATCGTAGTCAGCCTTACACCTGGGGTATTTTATATAATGCTTACAACAATATTAATTCATATTTAATAAATGCATCAAGGAGAATGTGGTAGAAAAATCGAGAAGTTTAATTTTTTATTCCTTTTTAGTGGGTCATATTATAGATTTTAGAGGCAATAACGTGACTAAGCATATTTGCTCACTCTTGAGGTCATTCTCAAAACGTGAATACCTGGTTTTATTTAGCTCTGTGTCGTTTGCTAATCATAGCTTTTGCCATGAATAACGTCCGCTCTGAAATTTTGTCGATGATATCACTGTCAAAACGAATTCCTGGAAACTTTTGCGTTCTGGAACCGTCCGTCGGAGAGTTTCGAATTGTACAGTTTGCAACTGACCCCCATCGCCGCATTAATTTTAAGCGGTGCTTCGGTGCATTTGTGCTCTTTTATTCTATTCAAACAGTACTTATTCTGATGCATTTGTATTCTGGCGAAATCAGCATTTCAGGACCTGCTTTTATATATTTGATATATCAATTCTTGGCCACTGGAAATGCCTGGATCACCTACAAATTTCTTCTTACTAAAGCACCAGAGTTTTGCGGCATGATAAACCGGATATATTCAGAGCCAGCTGTAAATTTGTCCAAAATCTTGCAAATTTACATGCTTGGAATTCGCTACACAATCATATCTGGTTGTTTCTTCTACATTGGCCTTAAAATATTCCTCCCCTACGAGCCTTTGACGTATGCAATAGTTCAAAGTGGACTTGCAGACGACGGTCGCATATTGGTAATACTGAGACTAGGGGTTACCTTTTACGACAGTTGGAACTGCTTAGTGATACTTCCCCTATCTGCGCTTGTGGATTCGCATGGAATGTTTTCAAGCTACTTTGCCCTTCTAGTGCTTACAAAGGCCTTGAAACGCAGTCGATGCAATTTACGGAAAAAGATCAATACTTTCAATCATCTGAGAATACATACAACCCTTGTGAATATTTGCTTTCAAAAACTGGTTGCAATCGGAGTCAAAATCGGATTGATGTCAACAGTCACGCTTTGTGGGGCAGCTCTCATGAACAAAAATTTTCGGAGTTCAACTGACGTCTATACAATTGGATTGGTAATACATGCACTGGTGATGTTATATTCTCTAATGATGATTGGATATTCTTCACCTGGAAGTGCGAACCAACTCTCGGGAGATATAATTGGATATTGTAAGGAAATGAACACACGTTTGGTTAAAAATTCTCATGAAAGAAATGTAACAAGACGAGTGATGAGATCTTTGCAACCTGTCCGAATAAGGTTTGGTTCTGTCAATTACTACGAGAAAGGAACGTCACTTTGCATGATGGGCTTTTTGTTTGAACAAACAACATCATTCTCTCTTGTCATGGAATAGGTTCACTTTGAAATCAACAAGGCTCGCATTGGCTCTTTTGTCATAAAAACTAAGTTCCTGTTCACTACTAGTTGTTCAGTTTCATTGCTCCTTGGATATATTGTATAGTACAGAAGAACTCAGGGTATGTTACATTTACAAACTTCAAGTGACAATGCACGTACTCCTTTGTAGTATTTTAATACACTATATCAAGTAAAACGTCATTCTCATTGTAAGGTATCTGCAGACGAACACCACGCGAACAGTGTGAGTGAAAGTCGTTTCGCACGTACCAATAGCTTTATAATAATTGACTGCAGCAGTCTTGTGGCAGAAATATTCGCGAAGCACACATATTAGAGGTAACATTTTTTAAATAGCGCTGAATTAAATTGATGGGATAAACCTTTTAAAAATGCTTGGAAATATACCAAAATAATGCTTTAGTTATGCGTAACGTAAAGCATTTTTTTCCGTAAATGTCCTTTTTTGTTTGTGATTTAATTATTCGCCTTTTTGTATGAGGTGAGAATGTTAACAACATTCATTGTGTACAATGGTTTCGCCTTGCCTGTTTTTTTAAAGTGAAGTGCTATCAAATTTTTCCATATTTTCTTTAAATAGCTAAGGATTTAACAATAGGTTAGTCATTATTCGATTATTCATTTCTATTCATCATTCAATCTTTTATTATAGAAGTAGAGCATAATATTACTCGTGTTTATTGCAGAATCGAGATACAAATCGTAATTTGCCTTTGCGTGTGAAGGTAATGTTTAGCATTAACAATTTTCAGATATTTTAATAGACTAATTGACCAATAACTTTTGTTTTAATTTGGGCGCCGTTTAATATGTATTCATGTGCTTAATACTATTCCTACTACTATTAGGTTATTTAATACTAATTTGCCTGAGGACCCGGGACGACGCCAGCGAAGACATCGCATGAATATATCCTTGTATTAAAAAGTGTCTCCTTTAACAATTAAATGATCAGTTCCTCAATTAGCCAAATCGTATGTAGCAGAGAAATTTTGGCCTCATGAATTCATAGTATAATCTAAAATTAAGATCTGTGTTAGTCCTTACTTTTCTCTCGTGTTTTTACAGTTCTGCGTCGCCAGTTCATACACAAATATGCACAAACTAAGCAACACAAATGACAAACAGACGACGATAATGAAGTATAAATCTTTTAACGTAATGCCGTTATACTTTCCACTGCCCCTTTCAATTCTACTTTTTCCACCACTGTTGTAATACATTTGCTCATTAACTTCGTATTTGTTATATAGCATGTAAGCCCATTTTGACCATTCGTTCCATTTCTCCTGTAGTCCACTCTCCCGAATCCTTTCAAGAGTTTCCAACATCCATTGACGATTGATTGTGTGAAGGTCCCAAAAAAACGGCAGTCCCAAAATTTTATCAGGAACGCCATAGCAACTGAACTCTTTGGACGAGTCGCATCGTTTAAATTCTTCTGTTGCATAAGTAACTCTATCCGAAGGAAGTATCAGTGCATATTTTCCAGGAAATAAAAAGTGGTATAAACTGTTTTTGGTAAATACCGGTATTTACCGGGAAATACCGGTTTTTACCAGTCCAGCTACTGACGGATTTGTGTCCGAAATTAAAAATTCATGTTTTAACGCTAATTAGCTTGA
>JAAXOA010001738.1:0-15007 GCA_036561885.1 Salina celebensis
ATTCCTTCTGGATAACATCATTTTACAGAAAATCTTGATTTAAATCAAATCAACTCCTTTTTCATTAAGAAGCGATTCAGTAAAAATAAAACAAAATTGAAACGCCACGAGGTTTTTATAGTTAGGACAGAATGTCACATGTCGTTTGTAGCTGAACGAACCATGCAATCATGGAATCATGGAATTCTTATTATTTCATGACTGATTATTACAGAACCAGAAAGCTTTTGTGTGTAACTTCAAAACGAAAATAGTATACGTAGCATAAACAGCGATTGGAAACTTCTCTATTCGTAACCAAAATGAAGCTTTAAAAGTTTCTGGAAAAGGGAATCTTTATTCTTACTTATATTAAATGAAGCTTAGTCAGTTGGAAACTTGAAACGGAATTTTTGTTAAAAAGGCATTTGAGACCTGAGTGAGACACTTCGTTTTTGCATCTTTCCCAATGAATCTCAAGTGGAAAGTCATTTGAAAGGTGATATGTGCACAGCAATACAAAACTTTCTCCTGAGCCTTGGTTTTACATGCGATGTTTGTTGTTGACTCTATTCTTTTGCATATTCTAAACTGGTTTCGTATTTAAAACCAGGAATTTTTCGAGATTCCATTAAGCAGACAACCAGTATAAAAATGACGACTCCATTAGGAGCTCTCTTGTCAGTAGTCCACCTGTAATAAGACAACCCACTTGGTTTACGTCGCTAAAAGCATCTTGTTATGGATATTTTTTATTATCTAGACCGTTTCGTGCACGGTAGTCATAACGATAAAAGTTATGGCTCAAAGAGAAAGTAATTTGTTTGTCTAACATTCTGTCATTTTCGCCATTATCTCCATGTACTGGCTTATTTTATTCCTTTCTCTGCTATAATCCCATGCTGTGAAAATACCCAGAAAAATATGTAATAATATGCTATTAACTGTCCACCTTATTATACTGCTCCTCTGCATAAACTTGTCATAACTTAATTCTAGTCATTTCAAACAAGTGTGGGAAGACAGTAAAGAATTTGACTTTTTTTCTCTCGACCGTGCCCCGTTACTTTCATCCCCGGACAGAATTTATTCTTATCAGTTGTACAACTGAAAAAGTAAGCGAGGAAAGCTTTTAACCTTGTCAATGTACAACCATTAAAGAAGATGATCTACTGCTTAGTGCTTACACAAAAAATACGAGCTTTGAACGGCCGGCGCGTCACAATCTTGCCACTAGCTATTTTCCCGTCTGCTTTTGGTGTAAAAAATACAAGGCGCTCAATGCCAAAACCTTAAGCCTAAAAAGAGAAAGTTAAGGTACACGTTTTCTAAAGTAAAAAACAACAACGATCAAGCGTTCACAACGGAATTGCTTATGCAAAAAAGAGAAAAACTGCATAGTATATTAATATCGTAAATTACAAGAGCTGCTGCTTGCTTATAGGTCGACGGAAAAGTGTACAAGAATAGATGATACCAGCAGGGCGGCAAAACTTATTTCATTGACATCACTACTTCCCTTAGTAGCTTTCCCTCCAGGAGAAAGTTGCAATCTAGTTGCCACACAGATCCCTCTCGGAAAACCAGAGAAACGTGGAGAAAAACTTCAAACGAGAACACACACCTTCCATGAATGTCTCCTGCTTTCTAATCACTGTTGCAATAATAACAGGAATGGAAGTTTTGTTTGCGATAGAAAAAAAACCACAACCCAAAATGAATCCTTTTTCGTTTGTAATTTAGCAATACCTGGGTTCCACCTTAACCGAAATAATAACATCTGTAATGACTCTCCTCTTCAGACTCAACAACTACTCTCTGTTTTTGTGTTGGCGTGTGTGGCTCTGTATCAACCAGTGAAAGCTTAGAAACCTTGGTTTTTCATTCAAGGGAAGCAAGGCAAGACTGCATGCTGCTTTATGTGTACAACAGAGCGACAAGACAAGCTCACTAAATATAGGTAAGCAAAGTAAGCACATAGCCTTACGATAAAAACAGTGTGTGGTTTTTCTCCATAACGGATTCAATATTTTTAACCTGAACTATACTCATCCCAACTTTCCAGCATATTTTTTCTATAAGGCCACCTATTGTGAGTTCGTTTTTTTTACCTTTTCGGCTTTTGTTTGAAACAAGAGAAAGGATGTGCCTCATGTCACGTCCTGAGGTACATAATTTTCTGTTGTTTATTTACCCTCTAAAAAGAGTTTCACCTTTCCATTAAAACTCTGCACACATCGACCTCTTTTACGAGATTTCTTCTCATTTCTATTGAACTACTATAGTATTTAGGAAAGTCAAGTTGAATGGCCTAGTTTAAGTGTAAGTGAAAGCATAAGGATGTTATATTCTTGAAAATTTAGTAAAAAAACATGGTTTTATTGTTTATCATGTACCGTAATGGGAGATCAATGCAGTCACACGAGAAATGTTAATCAAGAAGGAAAAATGGATATTTTAAGATAAACTTTGATTAAAAATATGTTTGCGGCATAGTGAGCACCGCTTTTTAAACAAGTATCTCTTCCATTAACGAACACGTTAGCTGACATAGTTGTTAGATAATTGTATTATTAATTAAGATCTTACATACTTAGTACAAGCGTAAGGCAAACAATCGCGGTTGTTATTCATAAAACTTCAACCTCTCCTGTGCGTAAAATCGCTGCGCTAAAAAAAAGGATTTCTTCTCATTCTCAACGAGTTTGCAAGTATAATCTGGTCTAGAACTTTAATTGTTTCTCCAAAAAGGCAGCTCAAATAACATGAATCTGAAGAGTGCACATAAGAGGCTCATAATAAGAGAAAAAGTTACATCAAAAGAGAACGGATTTAGAATGGGGAGGTTTGAAGTGGTTCTTCTTTTGGTATTAACAGCGTTCTAGTATTTTCTTAAAACTAATTCATCATGCATGCACACACGCTTGTTATCTTGTAGTTATGATACAACCTGTCGGACTGCACTTTGTGGAATCAGTTGTTTCATTAATGAATAACAAATAAGGAGAAAGTCTTGATTAAGTTGAAACGACTTCACGAAACCATCTCAGATTTGGGTTTTGTGTAACTTGAACTTAAGCAGAGATAATAATTAAAGTTGTTTCAGTTTTTCAAACAGAGTAAATGGATTTACTTTTGTCTACATGAGCTACTCTTGCTTCTTTGCTTAACTAATGAGCGCTTTCTGTATTACATCAGATCTTGTGAAACTTATAATATAACAAGACTTCATCAGAATCTACAGCATTAATCAAAACGTCAATCATTTTCAAATTAATGTTTTGATGTGTCGAAAACAACCTATGCGCGTGGAAAACTTAATGACTGTGATTAATATTTGAGTTACTTGTAGCATGTCGATTTTCCCCAAAACTTTCACCAGGTGCCATTTTATCCTTCAAAGTAGCTGGGAATTTCAGTTTGATTCTAGTTTTTGATTACAGTGTGTCCGAACCATAAATATTGTTACCCTGACACCTATCCCAAAGCGTGAACGTTGGCATATCAATCTCGGAACGTTTGTAGTGCATAAAATCAATACAAAAAATGGTAAAAATTTCTACCTCATTCCTCTCAATCAATTTTTGCCTCTCTTTTTTCGCGTGTAGTCCAAACCACTGTCAGCTCAACCTACTCACTCTCAACCATTTTCACTTGACATTTCATCTTTTTTCCCTTTTCACTTTATTATTCACGTTCCGGCAGCTCCCAACCGGAGAAAGTTGAAAGACATGAAAGGCAGCCGAGAAAATTGCTCATGCTTTATGGCACATCATCGAAATTTACCGACGTAGAGAAAATCCATTAGACCATTGCCATACCCGATTATACTTCGCTTTCACTATTCCTTTCTCTCTCTTTTTTATTGTTCAAGAGTGACTCTGTTGAATAGATTGCATAAAAACCCGCAATATATTTCACATGACCATGAGAGAGAGAGCAAAAAAAGCTTGCTAGTACGGGGAAAACATCCAAGGGCTCATCCTTCATCAGTTTTTATCATCAAACTGAATGAGCGCATTAGAGAAAGAATCATTACTGTATTATTCCATATTTGCTGACTGTATAGCTTCTTGGATAAATTACTGTGTCACTAGAACATGCAGTGAAATAAAAATGATGAGTTGGCGTAAGAAACTATAGTGTTGTTCCAGCCGGATTGAAGAGAAAGTTACACTGGGTATTGTGCCTGTGTGGGAGAAAGCTGGAGAGACAGCATGACATATTATTATATTATGCTTACTCCTTCCATCTCAGACACACACCAGAATACTAAAACTTTTAGCTCTTTTACAAGGATAGCTCTACCACAATGGGGAGCGAGGAAATTGCAGTGAGTTTTCTTTAGTATGGTTTAGGTGAAAGAAAAATGACTAGGACGTAACATTCCTCAAGACAGCAGTTATTGAGAAGGTAAAGGTAAAGAAAATGATGTATATTTTTTGTTGAAGGGTATTATCATGGAAAAACTGGGTTTATAACTTTCTCCTTTCACCTTGTGATCTTCGGAAAGAATGCTAGGTCGGTGGAGGAAAGTTTATTCAATGCTGAGTAAAAGTTTTTTGACTGGGTTGAGAGAAAATCTCGATGTATTTCTGTGAACTGCTCAATTTTATGTTTCAAACGACAGTTGTCCCTGACACTTGTCGGAAGCGAAGAGAAATGTGTGGAGAATAGGAGGAAGTGAAGGCTATTTCTTTGGAGCTATCGAGTAAGAAAATTCAGAGCATGGAGGAAATCGGGAAACGAGTCAAGTGAAAGGTGAAAAATGAATAAATACAATGAATTATGACTACAGCTCTCAATTCTTTAACCCGTTTATCAATCATTTTAATCTGAATACTTCCGACAACACTGGCTGCAAGTGACAAGTCTGTATCGGTGAAAAGAAAACTATAAATTATTGTACAAAAAATGCAGTAATGTAACACTACAATGCATCTTTTGTAATATAATGCTGACTGTAACGTTTATGGTTCTTCAATCGAGTTCAGAATAATCCATTTCTTTTAGTTTCACCCATGTTGTTATCTGAAACTATGGAGATATTGTGTATATATTTGTTTTTGACATATGAGATATCTGTAAATTATTCGTACTTATTGGCATAAATCATCTAGTTTTGTATCAATCCTCCGATATGATTAAACCCCATTAAAGTATCATAAATTTTCCCTCCTGGTACAGATATTACTCTAACTGCTCAAGTATAAACCATAAACAGTTGTTATAAAAGACGAAATTAATTTCAATCACCTGCTTTTATTGCAACAGGATAAGTAAATATTTGAAGTGAAAATGTTTGTTCACCTGTACCCACAACTTGGTATGCTTGCAGAAAACATTGCATGAAAACTGAAACATAACAATGTTTTCATAAGTATTGCACAATATTTTCTGGTCTTTCCAGGAAGATGTGCAGCTGTTGCGTCAGCTTGATACTTCTCGACCACACATCAGCATCATACTTTCTCTCCGGTTTTGGTATGAAAATATAAGGTCAAAGACCGAAACAAAAGTTCTGTGTATAAAAAGAGGATATGAATGGCCTGCATGTACATGAAGATAATGAGAGTATCAGAAGAGAAAGTGGTACATCAATAATTCAACGATGTAAAATAAAGAGAACGGAAAAGAGAAAGTGAATGGCTCATTTAGAGAAGATAACGCGTAGAGCTTCAACTTACTGTAGTTTAGCATGTTACAACATGAGATGGGCAGAGTGTTTAGCTTTCGCGATTTGTAATTCGTAGAAATAAAAGAATAAGCTTATTGGCAGAACAAAAAATACAGGTGATTTTAAAATGAGAAAAACGGAAAGAGACAAGGACTCTTGAAAATGTGTACTTGGATCCGTGTAAAAGCGAAAAATGTATAGTTGGCTGGAAAAGCGCTAAAACGAATACACACTTTTTTGATGATGCAACGCTTAACTCTGCCTGCCAAAAGTGAAAGCAGTCGAAAAAATGAATGAACAAAGCCTACAGTCAAGTCCATTAGTTGGAAAAACAAAAAGGGATGTTGGCTTCTATATATTTTTCTGTACTTTCGCTTTCAATAGAAGTATAGTGTACGTTGTTTTTTCGAGGAATCAAGTTGGTTGGAAATAAACTGATAAGAATGCGTTTCTACACATTATTTTTCAGTATCGAGAAGTCCTTGCAGCCATTTTGTACCTTGTCTGGAATTTGTTTATATGTGTGATACTGTTCCAGCTGGCAGATTTTCACCGGAGAAAGCTAAAAAAACTGTAGAGGCATTGGTCGTGTAACATCATTAGCTCCGTTTTGTGATAAGCCATTGTCTGGAAGGCAGAAACGGAGAAATAACTAACCTACTTAGTACACGGGTAAATAACACTAGACTCGAGGGATTCAGAGGCTGATGAATTCAATGAAGTGTGTGCATAGCCAGGCACATGGGACACATTTGTATAACTTGATGAATGGGAACAGAACCCAGAGACATTTCCGTTGGGAAAAAATTATTCATTATAATGTGAAATTAGTTTAAAGGATTGGGGTAATTAATTTAAGGATTTTTGTTGTAACTTTGTCCTCTTCAAGTTGATTTTATGCCAGGATTTGTTTGATGTATTCCTATAGTTACATATGAAATCATCCTTATTTCGTACTAATTAAAAAATCCTCAATATAATCCTCTTGAAGTAGTAAAGCGGTACTGGCTGGCAGGATGAAAGCTTGCGAGTAAAAAAAACGGCTTTCCAGATGGAGAGGACCCACGCATTGAGCACGTGAAAAAACGGTACATTTTTATGGTCGAAGCAACCCATTCTGAGTTCCGACAAGTCCTTTTTATTTCTCTCTTTCTGGGCAAATCAGCAGAACAAAGATAGACTACAATTTTATGCGCTATAAAACCAAAAGTTACATCCTTTTTTTGAAACTTTCCATAAACAAAATGGATGCGACAAACTGGAGGAAGTTATAAGGGAACTTGATTTACATCCGAGAGCAGAGTGCGAAACGAGTGTTTGCTATGGAGCAAATGATATAGAGAAAGCATAATTTTGCTCACACGTGGAGCACTGTCATGGCAGTTGGCGACCTTGTCTAAATCAACAATTAGGTTAGCAACCATGTCGCCATCAACCAGGGATATGGACGATCGTCGATTATTTAAATAAAATAAACATAAATTCTTGAACAATCCGAAATTACGATAACAATCGGAAAGTCGAAAAGTTAGAATCATTTTAGTACTCTCTGTACCAGCTTGAACTATTCTCACCCTGTATGTGTTTTTATCTTATTGCTAAGCGTATAGCCTTTTTACAGCATCCAAAGAGCCACAAAAATGCTCGCTTGTGGAAGAGAAGCCATAAATTCTTTAGGCTGAATATATAAGCGGCTTGGCTTAAAACATTTTCTCCGGTAGGTTGCCCAGAGTGCGTGGTCCAACAGTGTCATTTTATCTGCCTGCCAGAAAAGGTTCAAGAGAAAGCAAAAGTCCATTAGAGTAATGAAAACCAGCTTTATTAGTTGCGAAACGTTGTGAGATAATATCCTCTCTGTACAGTGAAATACATTCTTCTATTAAAATTAATGTCTTTGGCATGCACATGAGCGTGTTGCTTAGAGAAAGTTCATTATTTTTTGTTCCATTTGCATAGCGTATATGATAAATCAATAAAACACTCGGAAGGTGTAATATGTGTGTGCAGAGCCTGATTATATAATTGATTTATGATCGTGGCAAGGACTGGTGTCACCAACTGTGAGACTTTCTCTTGAAAAGGAAGCTCAAGGTTGGCCAGGTTGGGTAAATGCCATTTGCTCTAGTAAATATCATTGTGTATGTTGAATCATTTAGGAATGAAAATGATAAGAGAACATTTGGTAGAGTAGAATATATGATTTAGTTAAAACGCTGCGATTTTTTCCTCATCTCAGCAGTCTATTTAGTCTATTACTAGTACTTTATTATGATGTATAACCTATGCATTTTTATCCTAGTGAAAGCACATTACAGTGCAGAGCAAAAAGTGTTGAATTTGCTTTCTCTTCGGGTGTACTTTTCTGAATAAAAAGAAAAAGTACATGTTCCATTTACGCAGCGTGTTGTGTGCTTATTGACGATCAAAAACAGGGGCGAATTCATATTGAAAACTTTTTTTTTTCTGGAGAAACCCCAAGCGAAAGTGGTAAATGATAGTTATAATAATTCAAGTTTGACTTTACAAGCTATTTTCAGGGTGGTGCACGTGGAGCTTAATATTTTTTGTGTGTAATTTATAGAAGTTAAGGTTCCCTAGTGTTCCCATCTCTTTGTGCCAAGTTTTAATGTCCCGTTGCAGGACTAGTAGTAGATGTTCTTAACAAGATTAAACTCACTTGGAAGAGGAATAGGCGCCTTTGCCATTGTGTGCTGTCGTGATCTTGAAACTTTCATATGATCAGAATGACAAGTGCTGTGAGCATAAATTACATTGATGCGGAGGTACTACTGTTTTTCCTAGTGTGAAAGTTGGAAGAAAGCCATTTAAGTTTGACCTGTTTTGCAAGAGTTAAAGTTTAATGTTATTCATATGGTTTAAGGGAATCTGTCCAGTTAATTGGAAATCTCCACAGTGATAGCTTCTGACAATTTGTTGATTTCTACCCAATTATAAAAAAGTTAAACTTGTTATAAAACTTTCCTTCACAAAATGACCTACTTTTCTTGCGTAAGATCAATAAAATCAAAAATTAACGGCACGTTTCTTTGCGTTTTCTCCGTCATGACATGTTTTCCTTATTGCTTTCGCCAGAATATCATTTATAGTTGGACAACATATGCCTAACAACTGCGTGTACCTTTGCCGCAATATGATATAACTTTTCTCATATGGACATGTTGAACTTTCGCCTACTTACATGTATCACCACACAACAGTACATGATTTGAAAAATAAGAAGACGTTGTCTTTATTTCTCCTACATCAAAAGTACTACAGTTTCACCCACTTGAGTACTTTCTCTTTTCCAAGTTCTTTTTCAAACTTTTTCAATCATTTTCTTACATCCTTTCATTTCCAGTTTCTCACGGGAATACAATAGATCCTTGAGTTGAAAACTTGACTTACTTTTTTTATTTAACTTTTTTTTTCTCTTCGCTATCTATAGCAGTATATTCTCAGTGTTGTATTCAGCAACTTTCAAAGCCTTTCACAATGACAATAGAAAATATTCAGAGTTCTTATAAAGCTGCAAGTGTTCCTTTTTTCTGGGCATTGCATCGTTAAAAAAATTANTTTTTTTTCTCTTCGCTATCTATAGCAGTATATTCTCAGTGTTGTATTCAGCAACTTTCAAAGCCTTTCACAATGACAATAGAAAATATTCAGAGTTCTTATAAAGCTGCAAGTGTTCCTTTTTTCTGGGCATTGCATCGTTAAAAAAATTATAGGTCAGGATTTTTTTACCGCTAGGACAACGCAAAAGCGACATAAAACATTGCATTATCTCATTATTCTATCATGAGCACATTTATTCTGTCAAGTTTGCAAAATTATTTATCGATCACTTTTTTTTCTCGGAGAAAGTTTTTCTTTATAAAAAATCATTATAAAATATTGAAGAAATGTCACATATCGGACATTTTTTCTTTCATTTTCCACGGATTCACGTTTCACTCAGAAGACATGCAAATATGGAACAATAGGAATAAAAAAATGTATGCATCCGGCATTCTCATTCTTACATGTTTTAGTTTCGTGATCTTAACGAAATGTACATGTCGTTTGTCAGCTTGTCAGGGGAATGATTGGCAACGATTATTGTTCTCCACGCGCACGTGGTGGTATTGAAACGTCCATTACTGTCTCCACTTTGTAACAACCCTCAGCGGCAGGAAAAAAGAACTTGTTCCGTGTTTTAAAAAACTAGCGCCCGCTATTACTGTAAAACTAACTTAGCAAACCAGTTGTAAAACTATTCTAAGAAATAAAACGCGAACAGCTTTTAACCACAACTCTTACTCGTTGTTGGCCACTTTCCACAAAAGAAAAGATGTTTTGAGTGAAATAATGCATAAGTATATTATGATCTCAGTTTGAAACCTAATTTTAGTGGTGTAATTTCAGACTAAAACGATTACGGCGCAGTGTAATGGAACGGGGTCTAGAGTACGACGAGGTTGACCAAGAAAATGGATACGGAGAAAGTTGTTCTCAGACCATATAAATTTAGTTATTGAAGAGCCCCCGTCAAAAGGAAGGAAATGTTCCTTTTTACTTGGTGTAAATACGTTCAGGCTTGCGGCAAGCCACTACAATGTATCATGTTGCTGTCACTTGTCTCAAGAAAAAATAAATTGAGAGAAAATACCGCCGCGTGTCTTACGACCATTACCAGCAGAAGGCCACAGTCAACTTTTCCTAGTAGGAGAAAGTGTGTCTGTTCCCAAAAAAGGTAGACATTTAATGGTGACACTGGAGACCCCAGGCATGTACATATGTTCTAACCGCGGCAATGCATAAAACGAAATGAGTTGTGGGCATCCGCGAAATAAAAAAAATATATAGAAGAGAAATTTTTGGAAAAGTTACACAAACCCTGCCCGCGACTGGAATCCCATGAAAAATTGATTTCGCAGAGAGCAGAAAAGCGTCAACATTTCTATGGAAGATAGCAAGAAGCAATTTCTAAATTGGAGATTCCTTTGTGAAAACATTACTAAATTGGCGGCAGGTGGAGACAGGAGAAAGTACGTCAGAGGAGAAAATTATGCATAAAATAATACCGTACACACGCAACCACCCAAGAAGATGAGGGTATCAGTCTGATTGCGAGCTAGAAACTGGAGCTTTCGCTGTGTGTAGCTTAACCGTTTAGCCAAACAGGCTTTTGGTTAGTTTACCTACTTACCATCTTGTTCACGTAAACTGGTGTCACATTCAACCACGGAAATTTCCTTGAAACTAAAAGACGAAGGAGAAAGGGATCAGGAACGAAATTATGAATTTAGAAAGTCAGGGAAAACACTCGCAAAATGAGTATAATTAAATTACGTCTAGTGGCACTCCCATTCCAGACAAGGTGAAAAGATTTTCAGGATTTTTCTCTTGTTATAATGACATTGAAGACACTAGCAACAAAACCAGTTTGTTATTCTAAAATTAGTTGTGAATCTACCAAGGAAACGAGTTATGTTTTAATAAAACAATTTCACTTTCTCTTACCAGTAAGTAGACAGCAAATGGCATCACAACAGCGGCAACAAGTAAGTCAGCAACAGCGAGACTGACGATAAAGTAATTTGTCACATTCCAAAGTGTCCTTTCCCTCTTAACGCTCAAAATGACAAGCACATTTCCAAATATGGCGACCAGTGGAAAGACAAAAAGGAGCAAAGCGAGATAGTTATAGTCTCCAGATGACGATAAGTCTGTAACAGTATAGTTATAAGGAAACTCTGTTGTATTTCCAAAGGAACTGTTGTAAAAGTCTGGTCCGTCAGAAGGTAGCAGTCTGTCAGCCTCATCTGCAAGCATTATTGAATCAGTTGATGAGACTGAGCGGAGAGACGACGAGGAAGAAGCTGTAAGTGAAAGTGCTGCTCCTTTAATTCCTTGTGGGTCAACTAGAGACATGACACGGGGAAGACGAGAGGAAAGCTCAGTTGAAAATGAGGAGGAATATGATACCGTGGACGATCTCATATCATGATGACTCGTTTTAATCCAAGTCTCGTTGGAGGGAGTAATGGAAGGGAAAGTTGTACTGGGCTGGGAGAAGCTGGTTTCAGGCAAAGAGGAAATTAAAGTTGCAGCCATCCTTGAAAAAGTGTCTTTTGTTGAATTACTTTCACCGGAAGTTAGGGTCATTGGCGATGGACTTTTTTTAAACGAGGCAAGCACAGCCCCACTGCGATCCATACTTTCACTGGATTTTTCACAGAATATGAGAGACACGGGTGGAAGCAGGTACGGTATAATAGAGCTATTACCGTTTCCACTAATGTCTCAACCAAAGAGCACTCGATTTGGATGGGAAACGGGGCCCGCTCTTGGCACATTTTTATTACCAACGCTACCAAACCAGTGGTTAAGTTTTTGAGTTTGTTATTACCCTCATCACTTCACAGGGCATAGCTGAGACGTTACTAAACGGCCAAACCAGTTACAACTAACTCAACGATTTTTGTTGTTACAAACAAACCGTTTAAACTTTACCAGTCGAGGGAAGTAGCTTTTAAAACCGCGTTTATTTTCTTTTTATTACATATAAATAGAATATTTGTTTGTTTCAGCTCATTTTGTAAGCGACACTTTTCACTGCTCTAATTTAAACACCAGTTTTATAAGCTGGAAAAAGAAACAAGACCAACAAAATAGTGATTACAGCTTTTATACGCTCCAGAGACTGGCTGGCTTTTTCGTTTCCAATTTCTTACCGTAAAATAAAAGTTTATTATTGAAGGACAAATGAAGTAAAAGTGAGAAAATGCAAACTATGCATTCAATACTTCTCGGAAAAACACTTGCTTAATGATGACCTGAAGCTGTTGACAGTTCTTTCTTCGTTGCCAAATGAATGAAGAAAAGCTGTGACGAAGAAAGCAGACCAGATTAGTTTTATTCTCTGCTCAACTACCTTTTCTAGAAACCCAGTTTCCTTAATTAACTCTTAGAGTACACAGAGAAGACCTTACGGGAATGTAATTTCAGAAAGTAAAAGATTCAACAGTGCACAAACGCATGTCAGTAAACACAGACGTATGATTATGTAGAGAGCCACCGCAGCGGAGGCTTATCCATGAAGCATTTTGTATGAAGACAGTCTTAAAAGATGTAAATTTGTTTAACCCAAAACTAGAGAAAGTTTTCTTAATTTCACCACACGTACAGAATAGCTCTGATTTTCTTCAAGGTGAAAAGAAAGATAGCTGTGTTGATTTTTAATGGCTCATTTGTCCCCGCTGCTACTTGAGAAGAAGAGATACTCATCTAGTGAAAGAAAACCTTCATTAGTACGCCCATTCATGGAAGCACAAAAACTGGTTTGATTTTTCGACCGTTGAGAATCCTCGTCTTGATTTCCCTCGTGTTCAACCGCTTCTCTGGAATTATATCAAAAGAAAAAGCAATTTTAGTCTTATGAACTATCTTTACAATATCTTGGAAGAAATTAGGCTCTCTTCGTTTTATATTCTATCAAATCCATTTTTACTTTCACTTGTACCAAATACACCACAGCTTAACCATTTTAAGACGATCTAAACTTATACCAATAAGACGAGTTCAATTAATTTAAAAGCATTATTAGTACTTGTTTTAATTAGCTATAAACCTTTCCGGTTGTTAAATTGTTCTTTCTTCTTCCATTTCTATGTACTTTCTCCTTGTTTGCTCAAGTAATTGTAGAAAATAATAAATATTCATGGAGAATTTAACCCAAGTTTAATTTCTTCAAAAACTCCGTACTTTTAAGTGCTCATAACGTAATGTTCTCTTTGTTTTACTGACCTACGTACCCTTCACCACTCGCACTCAACGTAAACATACGTTCCAACGGAAGCTATTTTAATGTCTGAAGGTTAAAAATACAAATCGTGTAATAAAATTAACAATAATCATAACAATAACCGTAATGGAGGGAACCAGGAATGAATTTTTTGGTGCAAGCAGCCCCACAGCGTATTGCAGTTAACTGCACCTGGGATCGGCTCCAAAAAGAGTCCCTTAGAGTGAAAGTTTATACGATGTACCTGAGTAAAAAATGAGTTTTTATGGAAACCTGCATATTACTTTTTTCGTTTCAACCTTTTTTGTTGGCAAAGAACCATTCTGTTGGTTTAAAAGTTGCAATTTTTCTGCAGTAGTAACCAAAAAACTACAAAAAGATAGGATACACTTACGTTACCGTTGCGGATACTAAAAATACGATATTATACATTAGTAGAAAAAAAATTGCATACCATGTTTGACTCATAAATTTTCATAGTAATTTGATATGAGTTATGACTAACATGTCAGCCACACTTTTAACCACACTACTTTTTATATTAAATATTATACATTAGCAGAAAAAAAATTGCATACCATGTTTGACTCATAAATTTTCATAGTAATTTGATATGAGTTATGACTAACATGTCAGCCACACTTTTAACCACACTACTTTTTGTATTACTCCAGAGTTACACCACACACTTTTACCAATAAATGTTTAACCAGTTTCCCATTACTTTTTCTCCTGCAGTCTAATAAATAAGGGGATTTTTATTTGTTTCTTTTTTGAACGTGTCATTAACCAGCCCTGAAAATGGATACAAATTTGTCACAATATACAAGATGTTTAGATAGGTTTTTTGTAAGTATACCACTCACAGCAGGAAATTCGTTATTTTTTTCGGGGAGTTTCCGCAAACAAAAAAGAATATGCATAAAGAATTTCTCCGGAAAAACCGTTCCAAAGTCTGCCACATGGTATTACTGTTTCGCAGACGAAAGCCAACAAAGTGATAGGAAAAAAAAGGTAAAAAAAGAAGAAAAGTGTGTTTACATTTATATGAAACTTTCACCCACGCGTGTGTGTCTGTAATAACACAGCCTCATGACATTGAACGAATGGTTTCACATGAACACAAAAAAAAACATCTCATTTGCCGTAATAGCACTCTTATTATCCGTTTATATGTCAAGTGGAAAAAAAGTGGCTGAAAAAGCATGGAATATATTTTTTTGTGAAGGTTTCTTTCTCAAAACATTTATCCAAGCTTTATCAAGTTTACTTTAAATCAAAAAGAGGAAACCAAACTAAGACAAGGAAGAAGAAAGCTCAAAAAAGAAAGTTGTAAAAGGTACTTTATCTGAAATCTGATTTATAAGCCATGTGATCTACTTGATAGTAAGAGGGTGGATTAAGTTTCGTGAAGTTTCGAGAGAAACACCCCTTCTTACAAAGAAAAAAGGTCGACGATGGAGCCAGTATTAAATCGATACTTTTTAATATGGCTTGTTAACAAAATTGTCTACATTATGCATCAGTGACATATTGGGTATTGATTTTTTGTGTGAAAACCC
>JAAXOA010001739.1:0-15007 GCA_036561885.1 Salina celebensis
CTCAGGACGATACAGAAACACAGCAATATTTTGCAAATGCTGGAAATTCATTAGTAAGGTTTTAAACTTTATACCAGTTTTTATATTATAGGAAATCTTTATAATGGTGTATCATTTTCGATTTTGACAGTGATAAAACCTTAGGCAAAGTCTCTTTAGTTTTTGAGCTGATGGAGATAAACCTGTACGAACTGATCAAGGACAGGAAACGGCTACTTCCGGAGAGTAGAGTGAGAACAATCATGTTCCAGTTGTTTAGAGCGTTACGCCATCTCCACAAGCTGGGCGTTTTTCATAGAGATATTAAACCAGAAAATATTCTCATAAGGACGAAAGTAGGTTGGAGAAAGAATCTTTATTAAAATTTATGCTACTATGTTTGTTTTTAAAATCTCCAGACAGATCAACTTAAACTCGGCGATTTGGGCTCAGTCCGAGGAATGTTTAGCAGAGCCCCGTATACAGAGTATATCTCAACGAGATGGTACCGATCCCCGGAATGTTTGTTAACTGCAGGCCATTACAGTCACAAAATGGACATTTGGGCGGCTGGATGCGTATTCTATGAAGTGTATTGAATTTCAAACTATGCAAGACGGTTTTAACAAAGGGCGAATATAAAACTGTTACCATTTTTGTTTCTGCAGGTTAACGCTCAGGCCATTGTTTCCTGGGTCTAGTGAGATTGACCAGATAAACAGGATCAACAATGTTTTAGGACCGCCTCCTATTAGACTACTGGACACGTTTCAAAAACAGTAAGTTTGATTTTTCATATAAGTTAAAAATGCTATATACATGAAACTAGCTTCATTTGTAATTTTCAAAAAGGGCGGAAATGGAGCGAGACACGTACAGAGGTCAAAGCCAACTTAATAGGCGCCAACAGATGTATGAAAAATACGTATATATCATATGAAATTGAATGTTCGAAATCTGCAATAAAGTGAATTTGCTGATTTCAGACAGAAGATATTAAATAGCTACTCTTCGCGATATTTAGCTGTTTCTGAAAATAAGGTAAACTATTCCAGTAACAACTCCCTAAAGAATTTTCGGAGAGAGTTTCACTTTACTGGAAAAGAAGGCACTGGCCTAGAAAAAATTTTACCTGCACATATTACCCGAGAGGCCAAAGAAATTATCAAGAATTGCCTTTTGTACGATCCAGAACAAAGGCCAACTGCTAATAGAGTTGTCCAACTGTCGTACTTTTCAGAACTTCGGTAGGTGGGAGGTTTTCATAATAACTGTCTCAAGTTGCCCGTAAAATCCTGAACAATGTTTTCCATTCTTTACAGCGACAGCTACAGTAAAAATCCAGAAAAAGTGTCTTCCAAGACAGTCGTTCTGATTTGCGATGAAACAGTTACGAACCACAGTGCTCCCATCGAGCTGGGTACTCTGGGTGACCACAAGGTTCGTTACAAACGTGGCGTCGCCCAAAGACCTGCTGAAACAGTAGCCAGCTTCAAGAAAACTAACAGCTACAATGTAAGCGTGGAAAAGATATCATCTTCAGGATCTAAAAAGACAGACGTAAACAACAATTACAACTTAGTCCAAAAGTCGTCTAGTTCCAATGATAACCTCCCTGTACTCACTGGCAAGCCAAGCTCCAACAAAATCTCAGTTAACAAAGCAAAACTAAGCGAGAAGACGAGCACCACTTTGTCCAAAAGCAAAGAAAGTTTGCTGAAGAAGTCTTCAAGCACTAAAATCCCTGGAAGCATCCACTCAGAGACAAAGGAAAAACGACCAAAAGAAGCTGTTGCTCAACAGTCCGTGATGAAACTTGACAGGCTTAGTTCGAAAAGTAATTCTATTAAAAGCCAAAATCAAAAGATTTCTGAAGTCGCCCGGAAACAAGAAGTGTTTTCGAGCTCTTCCAGTGAAGATGTTCCAGAGAGAAAGTATCGTTTCCAAAAAGAAGCTAAGGAACCACGAAAGGCAGGATCTGTAAATGCAGAGCGAGTGTCGCCGTACATGAAGCCTCCTCGGGAGTTGACATTTTTGAGAAACAAAATAAAAATCGACAAAGGTCAAAATACAAGGAAAAAAGGATCCAAGTCGCCACATCCTCAACAAACCCAAACAAATCCTTATTTGTCAAGTGGCCAACACTCGACAAAGGTGTCTGTAGTTCCCCCTAAAGTTGCAGCTGCAGCAATAAAATACGTAAAAGGCAACGGACGCAGGCCGATTCTTTCCTTGCTGGACAGCAGCACGGCGACAGAGCAATCCGAAAGCAATCCTGCAATGGGTGTCCACACAGGGAGGAAAGGCAGGGATGCAGTAATCTCGGATATGAACGACGACACCACGTCGTACGCCACAAATAGCTCGATAAAAATAGGAAAGCTCAGATTTCGTCAGTCCAACAATCCACCAAAAGAGCAGGCCAATGTTTCTCCTTTACTGCGTTCTAAAATTCCAGTTGTAACTGAAGAGATTCCTCAGTCTTCAAGAAGGAGTACGAAGTTGATAACTTCACCGCCTAGTGAGCGAAGGGAAGCTGAGACAACAGATAAATGGAGGAATACCGGAGTTCCCA
Organism: Salina celebensis; assembly: GCA_036561885.1. NCBI lineage: Eukaryota > Metazoa > Arthropoda > Collembola > Entomobryomorpha > Paronellidae > Salina > Salina celebensis. The sequence continues at coordinate 2,555 of JAAXOA010001739.1, forward strand.
GGCGAATTCCCATGAGTCCGGAGCGAGAGAGGAATATAAAGCTTTTGAAAGACTCATTGACTATGGATAAGAACAAAAGGGTCAAGCTAAAATGTCAAGACCAGGCTGACGCAGACAGAAACAAATCCACGCAAAAAACCGGATCTGTCGAAAACTTAAGCAGTGGAGGGCTCAACGACAGGAAACTGACTGACAAATATGACTACACGTCTCATGATACTATGCAGTCAACTGGGGAACAACGTCAAACCGCAGGCTTTTCCTCGGGTGGAGGTCCTGCGAGATATAGACACACAACGACAGAATATGAAAACCCAGACTTTCCAGATACATCATCGGCCAGCGGTCAAGCATTGGAGACACAGCAAAGAAATCTATTCAATGCTTCCAGACAAGGACGAATTGTAAATCCTCCCTCGGGAGATATCATGTCCAAGAAGTCAATGGAGTCTGCCAGTACAAGCAAAAATTCCGGGGATTTGTATCCTCCAGAAATGATTAATCTTTATTCGTCCCGGTATCGAGGACCAAATATTAACATGTCCATTTTAAAAGACTCCGGAAACACCTATGGAAAAAGAGGCTCCAACGAAAGTACAAGCGCAAGACCGGTTGCCGTTAAAGATAAAATCAATCTTAAACTGGAGCAGAGGAAACGCAACGACAATGTTAGTCCAGTGAAACAAGACGCCTCCAGCAAATTCAATCCATTGTATAACACGGTGAAGCAGATTGGTGCTGGAGAAGAGGAAGTGTTTTCAAGGGCAGCAGTGCTCGCAGGTCGTAAACCTCCGTTGCCTCCGACTGTCATGTCCAGCAGCAAACATTCCTTACACAATCGTACCCTTGGTGAACCTACTCATGAAGAGCGTCAAAGCTATAATAGTCACCGGAAAGAAATTCGCAGACCGGAGCCGACACCGAAATCTGAAGGCACCAGACACAGTTTGACTAAAGATGTCCCGTCTGGAGACCAGCTTCGGAAACAATTGAAAGAAAATATCCGCAAGAAAGAGGAACGGCTGCTGCGAAGAACAATGCGTGACGATGTCTTCTGCTCATCAGACGATGATGTAGTGATTTCCATGCGGAAAAAGTTTGACAATTTGATAAGCGAACGAGCAAGAAAATTGTCAGAAAGTTTGAAAGTTAGCAACACAATTAGTCAGTCGTCCCTATCTTACTCTAACGATTCATCCATTTCCAAAAACGGTCGTAGTGGCCGTCCTCCAGGGAAATATACTGATTCTAATTCAGATGACGAGCAACTTATAAACTCAATCACAAAGTCCAGAAATAGTGAAAAGTCAAGGAAATACGCAAGGCGAGAGCTTCGAGCGCGAATGGCAGAGAGTTTAACAATGGCGAATGGCGAGAAATGGGGCAGAGAGGGAGGAGTGCTTGACCGTGTGTCTAACGAAAGTGGCGACTGGGTAGATCCTCTGAAAAACTACACTGACGCGAAGAAAAACGTAGGAGATGTATTATCATCTGGAAAATCTAGCTACGCTTCATATAATGCCTCTTCAACATGGAGCAGAGGGATGGACAATGACTTCAGGGAAGCTACACAACTGGAGCCATTGAAAAGACTTCATCCATTTCCAGACATGAAGACGTATAATGGACAAATATTTAACCCGCCGTCGAATAAACCATCTTATCCTCAGACATCCCACGGAGGGCTGCTTCAGGACAGGAAACTCAGGTATAGCCATAACACTCCTTTATCCCTTTCTGGAAGTTATCTGGACACAGGCGGACCAAGTTCAAGGAGGGATAGTTTAAAACAATCAGAAAACTTGAAAAAACGCCACCTCTAGTCATCCACAATTAGTTTCATGCAGAGAAGCTAATTTTATTATTTATTTTCTATTTTTGTAGTAACCAAATGGCTGTATTATCTAAGTTTCGTATTTTCTAAGAATATTGTCTCAGCCAAAAATAACGCTGTATTTTTACTGTACGCACATAAACTTTGTATGTAAAAAACCGAAAAAAATGTCTAAATTAAAAGTAACACTTATTAGATTGTAAGGAAAACATTTGACACTAAACCTACTTTCTTCCATACGGTTATAACGATCAAGTTTATGAATAAATTATTGTTTACGTTTTGGGTACTCCATAAGCGTCTGGCATGCGTTCAATAGAGTAACGGTGATTATGAACGTACATTATTGGAACTCCAGGAATTTTGCGAATTCTTCTCTTAAGATCTTTATCACAGGTTGCCACAATGTAGCACTTGTGTTGAGTTACTCTTTGAACTAAACAGTCGTCCGCGTAGGTACCTTTATGATAACAAGGAAGCCTTTCAAATCTTGGATCGCGAACAATTTTCAGGGCTACACGGTACTTGCTCCCAAGTTTCTCCAGCTCTCCCATGACACAGTCGGTGATGTATGGAGTGCACTTGGCGTAGAGGCAGTCCATCATCGATTGGAAAATGTCGAGCTTGTTTTTAATCGAGAAGTTTATAAAGTTGGTGTCCACTAGAATGTGGAAGGGAGGTCCAAAGTTGAGTATTGTACTCAAAGAAGAGGGCGGAGGAAGTTTGAGGACTATGTAAAGAAATGTTTGTTAGTGTCAACATTCGGATATTAACGAGTAATCAAGTAAACTGAACAATTAAACTTACGCTTCTCGAACAACAATCGCATCAGGATCTGGTTTCTTAGTCTTTTTTGGTGGCTGACGGTCTTTCGCTTTTCTAAAGATCAGGAAATATGGTTTTAGTACAAGCTAAAGTAAGGAGATTCATCAATTAACGTTAAAATTTTTTAAATTGAGCCTTACAATCTGGAATCACTCAAACTAATCATTCGCTTCATTTCAGCAAACTTTTGCCGAAATTTTCCCGTTTTCTTCGCCCTTCCCTGTAACACAACGAAATACGAAATTATTCACTAAATATGCGGAAGGAATTATTTGATAATAGTTTGTTTACCATTTTAAATAAAAAACCGATGGTGTAAGGATCTGAAAACAATTTCTCTTCACTGATCCGTACGAAAAAGCACACACGAGTTTTTTTACCAAAACAAACATGTGCTCAAGTGTCCCTAAACATATGTGCATCTTTATGTCCAAAAAGCGCGCTGTTGTTTTGGGGCATGTGAAAGGCTACGGAAAGGTTCTTCAAAACATCTGCTTTTTGATTTTACTTGGCTCTTGGCTGTCAATTCTACTTCAGTTACATTTCAATTACAATTGAATGAATTTTTAAATATTTAATGTTTTAATCCAGAACTTGTTTTAGTCAGAGCCATGTAAAGGAGAGGGTTTCACACGTTGAAGATTTTAAACTAAAACTCACAATTTTAAACAACAGAAACAATTCACGATGAGATGGAAGGTAAGATTATTAGATTTTAAAAAAAATATTCAAATTATTCGCTAAAATTTAATCATAACAGATTCGATTTCGTTGTATTTCACAGGGGGAAAACAGTGAAAAACTGATACGATGTCAAGCCAAGTTGTTTCGGTCGGTTGCGTTTCTCTGGAGTATTAAAACAGTCAAGAGGAAAATCATTGCCGGGCCAATCTGTATCGTAGCGTTAGTTGTAATAGCGTCATGGACGTTTCAGTCTCATAGCTGTGCGTTAGGAGCACTCTTAGCTTTAATTACTTTTGATGTCATAAGGTGAGTACACCGAAATAAAATCCACTCATTCAAATTCTTTTGCTTGATAAAAATGACTTAACTTGGCTCAAACTTCTTTACAGTCTGTTAGGAGATATCTTTAGTCAGTTTTACCTTCATGGAGGAAAACAGTCGACGATTTTTAGTTTTGGATACGTCCGGGTAGAAGTTTTGACACACTTCTCTGTGCTGTGTCTGGGCTTGCTATTGAATGCGTGGGCGTTGAAGAATTCTTTAGAGTTGGTTCTGGCCGGCACAAACCAGGAGATTCACACGTACGTAAATCATAAAGCTTTTATAGCTTTAATTTATGTTTGCGAACCAATTTAATGGAAAAGTACATTTTTTTTGCAGGGGACGGTTTTTGCCTTCCGTTCTAATAGGAGGGATCGTTCACTTCTTCCTTTCATTTAATAACAGTCCATTTCTGAAGGTGTATAAAGTGTCTGCGTCGACGACAACGTTGCAGAAATATTTCCAAGGAATTTGTGCAAGTTTTGGGCTTTCCTTGTCCTCATCGAATTTGTTCTCGCTTAGTCCATTGGCAATCTTGGGACTGTTTTGTTGTAACACTGTGATACTTTTAGCTTTAGCTTTGCAGTCCGGGTGCGTAATTAGTTTGTGTTCAGTCCATGATTTTTAACGAATTTTACTTACTGAATGTCAGTTAAAAGAACTGTATATGTACTTGCAGGCCTCGATGGTTTGATTTTGTTGGCGCAGTACTTATGGTGCTCACCATATTTGATGCTCTTTGGCCGTTATGTGTCTACACTGGGCAGGTTCTTCTCCAGGTTTGTGTTAATCATTAAACCCAATAGAAATTAACAAATATTACGAAGTATGCTAAAAACTTTTCTATTCACAGACGGTACCACCTCACACCGCCACCCAATTAGAGCAATCTGTTCGAGAAGCAATGACAATCGATGGTGTTTTAGAGTTCCGAAATGAATTATTCTGGACCTTATCATATGGACAAATTGTAAGTATTTCATGAATATGGATCACATAAAAGCTACCAATCTGAACGATTATATTATGGTTTACACTTTATGATTTGTAGGCAGGTACTGTTCACGTGCGTGTAAGAAGAGACGCCAACGAACAACTCGTCCTTTCGAAAGTGTACGAAAAACTGCAGCCCCTAGCACCCCACCTCACCGTACAAATTATCAAAGACGACTTTGGACGACCCTTCCATACAATTCAAATGGTTAGAGAAGTCACACCCCTTACGAAGCTGCCGTACTCAGCAAACGAGCTCACGCCCATTCCGAAAGTGCCTGGATCTATGAGCAACGTCATCTACTCTAACTCTTCATCGGTCGCCAGTCATGTGCCGTACAGTACAATACCAATCCCAAAAGGCGAGTTAGACGACAGTGTAGCCAGTGCCACCCCAAAATCGTCGACGTCTTCCACTGTTCCAAGTGCACATCGATCCGAAGCAGAACGTTCACAATTTATCGACGAATCCCCAGCAGTATAATTTACAACTGCCGCAACAGCAAGTTCACAGCCCAATTTACAGTCAAACTAACGGCCGTCATAACCCTTTTACTGGGACTTCTAATTCAAACAACGGGAATCTACTCATGTCGTCTGCAAACAATTATTATCAAGAAATAAGTGCCTTAAAATTCGACGGATTTGAGATAGGAAGAAGCATGGAATCAGGCAGTCCATTCAGGTCCTTTCTCTCATCCTAATGGAGTTGTCAAAAGACTGATCAAATATTAGTAGAATATGACTGATAGGTTGTTTTATGTCAATTATTTACCAGTCATAGGTTGGAGTCCGGCACTGTAATAGAAGTCAACTGTCTAATTTTCATGATATGTGTTATCCGTTTCACGGTTTTAGATTGTTAATATCCGTATGTAGAAATGTATGTCAGTTTTGGAAAATCCTTGGAGTGTTTTTACTCACAAGACTGTAACAAATGTAAACTATTATGCGAAATCAGCAAAACCCCGGATAATTTGTAATTGCATCAACATTAGGAAGGGCTCCTTATTGGGCTATATCTCCAGATTTCTATTTTATTTTGCTTTTTAGTCAGGACTATGTGAAACACAAGCAAATCGAAGGAATAAGTGAACAATGCATTGAAAGTTTGACCCATAATTTGTAAGCGCTATCGCACCTGAAATGTTTTACTTGTGAAATGATTTGAAACTCGAGATAAAACAACTCAAACTTTAAGTATTATGTCCGGCACATAAGAAAACACCCGTGTTTTATTTGAATTTGATACTTCCAATTTGAAAACTACTAGACGTATGAACATTGTAATACTACATTCATGTTGTTCCTATAATTAGATTAACACTGATTTCACGTTATCTTCGTTGCTTATCCCAAGCGTCCCAGTATTCTTTCGTTTGCATTTCCGACAATCTGCTAATTGTGCGGTCAAACGCGAACAATTCTTCCTCACCGGTGAAAATCGATAGGGACTTTGCTTCTGTTGACTTCATATCCAGGCCAAGATCATCCATAAGTGTCCTATTTTCATCTTTGATTTCATCGTGATGATCAGTATTAGCTTGAACAAGCTGTCTATGTGGAAAATCTGACGAGATGACGACCCGGACACGGTTATCATATAAAGTGTCTATCAACGTGATGAACCGTCTTGCTTGGGACTTGTTACGAAGTGACAAACCAGGCACATTTCGGATTAACACGGTATGGAAGAATTGGGCCATTGTTAAATAGTCACTGGCTCCAACAGGCTAAAATGTACACATTTCTTTTTTAACAGTTGTATGTAACCGGAAACGAATCAACTAATGATTTATTTTTCCTACCCTGTCACAAAGCTCTTCAAACGTGCAATCTGCAACTTGGCCGCATGTTTTCTCGAATGTGACATTCCTGCCTTTGATGTTTAACGTCTTAGGCCGTACTGTGTCGTTCTCTTTCGAAAGATAAAAACTTAAATATCTTGTTCATCTCTGCATCCGCGTCACAAGTACCTTTACTGGAATATTTGATTATTATCATGATTATTATGAATGCCTGTCCGTAATCTTTTGGACTTTTCATACTAAAATTCTTTGTGTGAACTTACACGAAGTAGACGCTACTCCCGGAATCGGGCAGCCTCCTTTGTCGATAGTCCACTCCAGAATCAAGGGAAATGATGTTGCATCTTTCTTTCAGCATGTGAATAAACGGGACAAAGTTCGACCTTTGAAGACCATTTTTATAGAGATCGTCCGGAGGCCTGTTACTGGTGGCTATTAACCACAACTCCGTTTTGGAAGAGTTCAATGAAAAGCCTTTTAAGAATCATGGCGTCAGCTACGTCCGTAACCTACGTATAAGTACCCATTAACAAATCAACAAACCAATATTTAGCCAAGCCATTCCAACAAACATGAGAATTCATCAGTAAAAAAATCACAATGTTTAAACCTGCTAACTTGAAACTCATCAAAGCACAGCAACCAAGTTTCTTCCGCGATTTCTGCAGCGACTGGAGGGATCGGGTCGTACACCCGGGGTTTCGTTCCATGATTGTCGATATGAACGGTTTCCTGTTTGACACGATGGATCCTTGTGTGAACATCAGACATAAAAGAGTGAAAATGAACTCTCAACTTTCTCCGGACTAGGGCCACATCGTGAAACAAATCCATACAGAATGTTTTGCCGCCTCCAACCGAACCATGAATATAAAGACCCTTCGGCATCCCAGATAAATTTGACCCTCCAAACCCAAACACACCCTTGAACATTGTAGTGGTAGAGGATTCCTTCGGACTAGGACGATAGTTTATCAATTCGTGATACACCCGATCAAGTTGCTTGATAACTTCGACTTGATGCGAGTCTTGCTCGATTTCTCCTGACGATACACGAGATTGATAAGCCTGTGAGGGAGTTCCCCTGGCAGAGGAACTCAAAGTCCTCCATGCAATTGAGTGGGGAGCTGAGTACGTCCATTTTAATTTTGAAGTAGGTTTGAGCTTATTTGCAAGCACCTGAATCAAGAGATCGATGCACAGGGTTCACAATGAAATACCGTTGGGACATACTGACTCTGGAAACAAAACTAAACTGATGACTTCAGCACTGATTTTGACGCATAATGCAAACAATAAGTGAATCAAACTTACCTCCTTACACATTTGGCTTATTTAGTTCTATAGTAGTCGTTGCAAAAGTCGTTAAAATAGAGATCCATTGAGATTTTAAAAAATCGGTCGAATTAAAACTTGAATCACAAGATTTGGATAAAAGACAGCTGACTCCACTTGTTTCCTATGATCAGATGATTTTTCATGCAAATGCGTGTCACTTGACAAGAGAGCAGATGCTGTTGTAGCCAAATTTAAAGCACGGAAGAAAAACGTCTTTCAATTTCACCGGAGGATAAATTTGTGTGAAAATTATATAATAGTATAGTGTTCCTTAAAATAGTACCTGCTCAAGAATTAATTAATCGTATCAGTTAGTTCTTATCTAGTAGAATTGAACCATGCCTCAAAAGAATAAGACCAAGTTTGTAAATATCAAGGCCCAAGGATGTGAGGCGCCTTTGCTTCCAGGTAAGCAACATTTTATCTTTATCCAATCTAGTTCCTCCATTTGAACTGTGATTTAGTGTTACAAGTTTTTTAAATGGTGTACTTAATAGGTCGTCAGAAATGTGACTGTCAAGCAGTTAAGCACGCCCTTGTGAACAATTGTTTATCATGTGGTCGCGTCATTTGTATTCAAGAAGGAGCTGGTCCCTGCTTCTTTTGTGGCGAAATTGTAATTTAAAAAATAAAAACTGTTTAATCAAGTGTTATTGCGGGTGATATCCTATGTGCTTGTCTTAAACTTTTAGGTGATGAATAAGTCGGAGAGGTCCCGTTTCCAACAAGGCTCCCAAAAAGAAATCCAGAAGTTACTTTCAAAATACTCTAAACTACCAAAGCCAGCCGACGAAGAAAAGAAGCGTCAGGCGGACGCTCAGAAAGAAAAACTGTTAGAATTCGATCGAAATAGTGTCAAACGAACTCAAGTAATTGACGACCAAGCCGACTACTTTTGTGCTGAAAGTCCATGGCTCTCCGAGCAAGAGAAGAAACTGCTGAAAGAGAAACAACAAGAATACATTGACGCCAAAAGCAAGTCCAAGAAAAGAGTCAACATTACTATTGACTTTGCAGGGAGGAAAATTATCGAAGAAGTCCCTAAAGCTACCTCCCTCCAAGATTACAACACTCTCAATTCATCTAAGCCGAAAAAAGGTGGCACCGACAGAATCAACGCAGCAAGCTTTGAAGATGAACAAGATATCATTAAACCCCAGGTACATAGTTATCATACCATTGAGACAGCCTTTTAACTTTTACTAAGATTGACAACCTAGTTTTGCTTGTTTACTTTCATAGTTTGTGGGGCAACTAGAGAAAACTAGTAAAGACACCCCTGTAATTTGGAGTAGTAGAATACAAGACCCTGAACTTCAGGAGATGGTCGATGCAGGAAACTGCCTCAGTATCTTGCAGCCATACGCTTCATTAATCGTTGAGGGAATCAAACGGTTTGGCCTCCATGCCTCCATATCAGCTCGTTGCATGACTCACGAGTTACAAATGAATGAACTGTATCGTTTCTGCTTTACTAGGTTTGAAGGTCGGAATTGGTACACTCCAATTAGAGGTCGCTTGTGGATTTGCTCGGGCGTGAAGCAACCAACCCAAGAAGTAACGGATTCAGTTAAAGCTGCATACACTCATATTGTTGATGGTAAGGGAAATGTTAAACAATAGCACAACAGTAGACATGACAAGTACTTAAGCTTAAAAACTGGGTTTTGTTTAGATATGGAATTTCCAGCAACATTTCCGATTGGATGTTTACTCGGTTGTGTAGATTTGATTGACTGCTTGCCACAGGAAGAGTTCCGGGAGGTGTATCCCAATGGAGAAGTTTCTGATCCGTTTGTGTGCGTGTTAGCAAATCCCCAGGTGCTTCCGGTTAAAATGCCGATTCAAGGAAAACCAAAAATATGTGAGTGAATTTATAATTTACGTGCTTTAGATTATGAGGACAAGTGTTCCATCACTGATTTCCTGATTTCGTTTTTTCTTTCATGAAGTTAAACTGGACAAGCATATCCATCAAGCCGCCAAAAAAGCTTTAAATAATGTGAAGTAAAAACCAACGAACTTTAATTGATAAGGAATTTTACATCATATGCATTTCCTCAAATCAATCTGTGACTAGAAAATATTAAAAAAGTTTGTTTACTGGTGGCCATTCCTTTGACACAACTCGTGTAACCATCGGAAACTCTTGACTTTCAGTAAGCAGGGCCACTAGTAAACAAACTTTTCTAGTCACAACATTCTGTATTGGTGTAAACCTCCATGTACCTCCATGGTAAAAACTTTTTATTCGTTTTTATCAATATCTGTACAATTATTGAATGATCTTATCTTTGCCGGCAATACAGATTAAAGTACTAATTAAACGTAATTACACTACTGTACAAATTCTTGACTTAAACCTAGGTTCGAGCATTTCCTTTTATGATTATATTTGGTATGTCTTACCATCACTGATTTCCTGATTTCGTTTTTTCTTTCATGAAGTTAAACTGGACAAGCATATCCATCAAGCCGCCAAAAAAGCTTTAAATAATGTGAAGTAAAAACTTTTTTATTCGTTTTTATCAATATCTGTACAATTATTGAATGGTCTTATCTTTGCCGGCAATATAGATTAAAGTACTAATTAAACGTAATTACACTACTGTACAAATTCTTGACTTAAACCTAGGTTCGAGCATTTCCTTTTATGATTATATTTGGTATGTCTTTAAAACAACATCAGATGTAATTTTCTGAAACTCCGTCCTAACGGTGACACGAGGTGGCTTTTTTTACTCAAATTGGATACGGTCCGTTAAAGGACATCCTTTCTTCGCGAACCCGTATTGAGTTCGTTCTGTAAGGGATTTAAAAACAAATGCTCATCAAGATAACAGACTCTTCAAACAGTAGTTCATTAGTTTTGATTTTTACCTTTATAGAAGTCATTCTTTTCAAAGATTCTGCGGATAAAGTCTTTATCAATAGCTTCATCTGCTGATAAGGTGCCTCCTAGACTTTTGGGAAGAATCTCAGGACTCAAGTGTTGATGGATGTTGTTAACGTTCTTTCCATGCTCAAGGATCTAAAGAGACAAATCCATGTTCCCCTTAAAGTTTTATAACCTTTCTGCAAAATATTTGTTTCATAAGCTAAGCTTTACCCGTTTCTTCAACTTTTCTTTCAAGAATGGTTTTGCCAAGGAGTATATCAAGTCAAAAATGTAAGGGTTGTTCACAATATGAGCCTTCTTGAATTTAGCCGGCACGCCACCCTAAATTTATCGAGTAATTATAACAAGTTCCAAAGTATTCATCAAAATGACTAACAAAAATCAACCCACGGATAACCTTACCTGATACCCATAAACAATTCTGTGCAACCTCGCAAAAGTCATTTGTCCTGCCATTTGCCTCATTTTTGTAAATGTTAATCCTCCATGGTCAATAATTGCAATGAGTCCGTTCATCTGCACATCCTCTGAAGAAGTGACCTCGTCAACCATAAGAAGTACTGATGCAAGTACATATCTCAAGTCAATACTAACAGGATCCCAGTTTCCTGCCAAGTACAAACAAAGGACCAGTGAAGGATTTCATATGCCTATAAATATCTATCGATTTTGCGTCTATGGAAAAAAATCATTTCTGGTTGGGAACTTGATTTCAAACTTGCTACAGCATTTTCAAGCGACCCTGACCTGATAAAACATTCAAATTAAATGACTAGCGACCTTCAGAACAAGTTCTGCCCAAAAAGGCTTCTCAAATATCATTGCTGTCGACGTGCGTTGGTAGTGAAGTATATATTAAAAATTAAATTGTACTCTTGAAAGTAACAACAAAGAGTAACCTGTTTTTTGTAAGAAGGGCCACTACAAGTGTACGCTAGCGGTTTAATGCTTCGTTAAATTTGCAACAAACGTGTGAGCACATGACAGCAATGACAGTTGAGTGTGGCAACTCGCAAAACTCTATGAAACAAAATATCGCGTGACAAATCTACATGCTGTAATGATCACGCATAATTTGTTATGAAATAAATTAACTAATGCACTAAATGACAATCGTTTTCTTCCGTTTTAGGATCTAGAAATAGTTTAAAAGAATGTACAATTAAATTCTTACGGGATTGCCACAAAAGGATTCTCCGGCCACTTGGATCTCGGTTTTTTAACAAACTGATAATGTTACAGTCAAGGACGTGTTTGAGTGCGTTTGGGTATAAAATGTCCGATAAGCCTGGAGCATTGTCACGGAGTGTGTAGTACTGGTGGATCTAGTATAACACATTAGTTAAACAGCATTAGAGTTGATTAGTTGTTGATACCATTACACGATTTTACCTGTACCTAAAACCTTTATGTAATTTTTTTTAAAACTACTTATCAATTAACTTATGCGTCTTACTCCAACAAGTGCGTCTTCTGCGTTATACTTTCGAACACGGATAAATCTGAGGAGGAAATCATCATCTATGGGACATCTCAAGTTCTTCTCATCTATGTACATAAAAGGTTCCAATTGTTAAGAAGATCAGTTACTGGGGCATAATGAGACTAGACTTAACACTCCACCAGACTATTCCAGCTTTTTCAAACAATAGTTTTAACATACCTTTCAAAAGTTCCTTCAATTCTCTCAAAGCCTCCTGCTCACAATGACGATGATCTCCTTTCGGTATTATCTCCATTTTAGCAACTTG
>JAAXOA010001740.1:0-15006 GCA_036561885.1 Salina celebensis
GTAATGATTTAACTGACATTTGATGTAATGATCAAAATGATTACCTTTATTTTTATTTATTTTTTTTTTTTCTCCGTCTGTATTATTAATACCCCGCTTACTTTTGTATGGGTTAATGTGGACGTAATAAACTATTATTATTATTATTATTATTATTATAAAAAAAAAGCCCCCGAGCTGCTTAAATGATAAATGAACCCTAAATTTTTTCACACTTTTAAACTTCATTTTGTGATAGTCAAAAGTAGTGATGCAATAGAATGTTAATAGCATTAGAAAGGTGAAGGATTTTTATTAGGAACTTGGCTAGAATCGGAAATAAGTAAAAACAATTTTTGTTCTGAACGGTAAGTGCTTTGACGGGTTGCGTGATGTAATACTATGAGAGAAAAAAATAATTGTACTGATGGAGTCGTTCTATTATTCTCCTAATGGAAAGTGATAAATGGAAAATATTCTGGGGAAAAGGTCGTAGACATTGTAAACGATTCATTCTCTGACAAGTAAATAGTCTAGAAAGATGAAAGTCACCAGGAGAAAGAGATACTGAGAGTTTCAGTGTTGCAGATTGTATTCCTAACTTGTTAAATTGGAAAGTGATCGTGGAATTCATTTTCTGGATCTGAGAAACGACTAAAGAGAAAGTCGTCTTAAGAGGAAAAGAAAGTCAAACTTGACGGAAAGAAAATCCCTGTCGGAAAAAGAAAGGAGATGATGAAGTTGAAGTTGATGATCATGTTCATTATTGAGATTAATGAAGTTTTGCGAGAGAAAAGTGAAACAGGTTTCTTTTTTCTGACAGATGGAGAAAAATCCCAGAATTTATGTATCTGGGCTGTATTTATTTATAGTAGTTGAGAGAGAAAGGTCATGTTGCTTTACAATATGCATGATGATATATGATGTAGTTTGTCTTCTAGCCCTTTTCATTCAGTGTTGATTATGTTTTTCTTTCAGAATATCCCTCAGAGAAATCAGCCCGAAATCTGACTCTAATAGCTAAAGTACTCCAAACCCTGGCCAACTTTACAAGATTCCAAGGAAAAGAAAACTATATGGAGTTTATTAATGACTTTGTTGAAAGAGAGGCATCCAACATGAAGGCTTTTCTCTCGTGCATTTCTGTAAGTGAAAGTAGAAAAAAAGCAATTATTATTAAGGTCAAACAATTACTTAGTTGAAATTGTATACGTGCTATTGTATGAAACTTTTTAGGAAGAGATATCTTTAACAGTTTCTGTTTTCTTTTTCTTGTTATTGTGTTCAGAGTCCGTTAAACCCTGAAGCTGTGAAGAAAGCTCAGAAAGAGTCTCGTGACAAGGTTCCAGCCGGTGGCTTTATCGATCTTGGAAAGTATCTAAGTGTATTATCAACTCTGCTGAGTGAAAATGTTGCAAAGATTGCCCCCAAGGTAAAGTTTCAATATCCAGATGAGAAAGGAGAGAAAACGTGCTCAGATTATGATATGAATCAAATGATAAATTGTAGCCATTGTTCACTGTCAATTTGTCGCTTAACTTTATTATTGTTTCTTGTTTCTTTTGCAGAATGACAGGTTCAAACATTTGCAAGAGCTCTTAGAAACTATTCACAAGTGGTTGGAGCAACCTGCGAATGCGACAAACGTGTCAATGTTCCCGTTCCCACATCTTCCCTCCCCGCCGCCATCTGGCCCACCGCCACCTGCTCCGCTAGGAATACCAATGAACCACCGATTCAACAATCCACTTTGTAACAGTAATATTGCCAATGCGAGTAGTAACTTTAACGGTAGCTCGCAAAATGGCTCGCATCCTCCGCATAATCCTATAAATCACCAGTATCATGTACCTCATCATGTCGTAAACGGAACTGCTACTCCAATTTACGCAGTGACGAACGTAATCCACAACAATAGTAATCCCAACGTGAAGAATATATCGCAAGTGCAGATGAATATGAATGGAGGTAGTTGTGGTGGAGTTGGCATGGGAATGACCCCTCCATATCCGCTCCAGTTGCAAATTCCCCATTCCAATTCTAACCCCGTTGGGATAGCGACCGGTGTTAATAACAACCAACGCTCGGGGTCACAAGCATCAAGTGGTTACCAAAGTCAAAGTCCAGTATTGGAGGGAGATGATAAGTCCGGGAAGAAGCCACAAATGCCATCATCACACATAAAAGAACAAATTAACGCGCATATTAACAATATTAATATGAGAGCTACAGAAATGCAGGATGCGACCACAGCACTAACCTTTAACAATCCCGTATTTAACCGTAAAGTGGGCGGTTCCCAGAGTGTTGATGATTTGAGCATAGTAGGAACTGAAAACAAAGCGGAGGAAGCTGTCTACCCAAGACGGTTGGCTAGATCGTCTAGCTCGTCAGACTGTGAATGCACACATTCCAACGTTTCTCCAACTAAAATGAGTCGGTCGAGGGGACAGGGTAGTCATAAGATGTATTCAAACGGAAGTGGAGAATTTGATTTGTAGCGGGCAACAGACTGGAAAATCACAGACCAAGTCGATAGGACATAATCATCATAGGTTGAGCAGACGCTCGTCGGCAGAACTGTTAAAGAAAAATCATCCTTATAGCTCGTCGTCTGACGAGGATTCGGATAGTGGACTAGTAAATGAGCGAGACGAGCCACCTATAACACCCCATTTGCCTCCCAGAAGGAGCCATATCAATAAAATGCGAGGCAACGCTGCTGTGCATAGACCTGTGCCCGATGGGAGCTGCAACGGGGAAAAGTCATTGGAAGAGGTACGTGCTCCTTTTTAGTGTATTGCTATAAAACTCAATCTATTTTATTAGCGATCACTAATTTCCTCTGTTTCTCAATTCCAGTATGAACGAGAAATGCTAGAACTGAGACGAGCCATGGAAGCCCTCCAAGTGAAACTCAGTCGTGCAGAAGAGCGACTCTTTGGCAACGAAAGTCCAGGTCAGCAAAACAAACGTCCTAGAGACAACGAGAATGGTAACGGGGGAGCCGTAGGGAGTCCGACTAATAGCATTGGGTCTGGTAATGGTGCAGTGGACAGATACTCTCGCAGCTCAGATGATGGAGGTTGTAAAGAAATGGACCAACTTCTCCAGCGGTTACTGAGCGCAGAAGAAGAAATGAAACGTGAACATGATTTGCTGACTGCTCTTGACAAGAAGCAAAAGCTAATTGAAGCACAAGAACAGAAGGTAAAAACACAACTCTATATGAACGACTACTTTATTGCTACAAAATATTTTTTATATGATTCATGTAAATGTTTTCGAAATATCCTCCAGATTTCCAGACTGGATGCCGTAAACAACCAACTATTACAAGCTTTAGCCCAAATTCGCGATAGTTTACAACAGCAACACGTGCAACAACAACAGCAAAAGATTCAGCAACAACTTTTAAAGCAACAGCAATATTTAAAAAATCTTGCAAATGGCTTTGTTGTACCTCCTCCCCCGTCTGTTGGCACGTCCGTCTCCTGTAATAGTAACCACCCCTCCATGTCCCACTGCCAGCAGAGTAACATCAACAACAATGGCAGTTTGGATAGTCGGTCAACCCAGTCTAGCCAGATGCACTATAACAGCGGCAGCTCTGGTACCCCCTCTGTCATACATCGAGACCCCGCGATGCCCAACAAATTGTAATCCCAATATTATGAATATTAATAATCCAAATAGTAATAACAACACAACTAAAGTTCTTATCACATCAAGTAGCAATGAAAGCCTAAGCCAAGCCACCACCAGCAGTTTGACCGGAGACATCAGTTACAGCTGCAGTAGTGACTCTGCTATTGGAAACAGTAATGCGAGCAGCAACCGTGACTCCTCAGCGATTCTTGGGGAGCAGGCGCTCAAAATGCTTGCAGAGTTGAGGAGTAGTTCCTGTTGAAATTAAACTCTTTCCTCCATTCCCGCATTCCCAGTTGAAGACGTACTCGTAACCAGTATCCTCCTCGTAAACTTAGATATTTATCTGTAACTATTACTGTAAACACAACTTTGTTTTTATTGTTTAATTTTTACCAGCCGAAATGGCAAAGTAGTTTTAATTAGCCACATCGAAATTCGGTAAATATTACCTTGAAACTAACAATGATTGGCCCTCGTAATTTTTCACCCATGTATGTAATGTATGTAAAAATTGGCATTGTATATAAAAGTAAAATGTTGTATAAATAGCATAATAGATATGTAATTTATAATAAGTTTTAGTTTAGGTTTTAGGAGCAGTAAATTATAAAAATATATTATAAAAAATATCAAAAAAATTAAAACTAAATACAAACACGTTCATTGGTCTGTATTTGCACAACGCGAAAAAAACACGAATTCCAAAACGATTAGAATCGATTTTAAATGGTATGAGTAATAAAATTAAATGCGATTTATAAATCAGCATAAATCTTATTTGCTAGTGTTCCAAGCATTTGGAATTTTTGCAAGTAACCGGAATTGAATAATCAGAGATGCATTTAAAAAGACGTTATTCACAATACATCTTTGCTTAAAACATGTGTGGTATCCTAGATAGAGAA
Source organism: Salina celebensis (assembly GCA_036561885.1). Classification (NCBI taxonomy): domain Eukaryota; kingdom Metazoa; phylum Arthropoda; class Collembola; order Entomobryomorpha; family Paronellidae; genus Salina; species Salina celebensis. The sequence continues at coordinate 4,536 of JAAXOA010001740.1, forward strand.
GATAAGCCCACCACTGATTTTATCTTTCATTCCAAAGTTTTTAATTCAGCAAAAATAATAATTTTGAAAAGTATCGTCATATTCGTCATGTTTTAAAATTTATTTTCACAATTTGTAAAATTATTATGTAGTATTTTTGTAAATAGAAATATTTATAGCTAAGCAGATCACAAACCAGATTATTTGCATTGCAGTATAAAGTTTTTAGTTCGTTAATTCGTTTTGTTCAAAAGAAGAAAATACAAAAAAATATGTTTCAAACGTAATCTTCATGAAAGCGTTTCTTCAGGGATTTTAGTTTACACGAGAATTAGTCATTATACCCCAAATTGAAATAATTTATTTGATGTTCTTATTGTGTTACATGTTCAAAAAGTAGTTTTTTTATTTTATTTTGGAGCAATGTATTACTTTACCAGTAGAGTTCAACAGATACAATGATAAAGAAAATATTTTATGCGCTTTAATTGATTGATTGTTTGTCATTCTCCAGAATATTATGCTAGAACCATATTATTGTTAAATGTGAGAACTACTTATAATATGCAACGCTTAATACTTTACTACTTTTGGAAAAACAGTGTGCGCGAGATGATTGGATGTGATCGTCTTAAAAGTATAATACATACCTGCTACCTACCAAAGTTGTAATGTATGTGAAGGTTCTGAATTTAAAACGGAGAATGTCAACCCGTACAATTGTAGGCAGTTAATACCAGTTTTAATGATGATATCTACTCTTAAAACAATATCCATGCATCCAAAGTTGTCAAACAAAAGAAAGTGTGTGAGTGAAATAAAAGTAAATGCACAAGTTAATTAACATTATTGGAAAAGCAATGATTACATCATCATCTCGACTCGGATTAGTCGGATATTTATGCATCGAAAACGGGAGTTCCACAGAATATGAGAACTCTGTTCATAATGCAGTGTTTTCATATGCATGCATATACAATTTTCGCCACTTCACTCGAATCGAGCCACCAAAAAATGTTCCGGATGTGCAAAATTTTAAGTTTGCCGAAAAAAACCTCTACTCAAACCACTACACAGAAGCATAAACAAATTTAAACCGTACAAATAATGCTTTTAAAATTAGAATCCTTTTTTCTTGCTTCTTTCATTGGTTGTTCTTGTCTTGTTCTAATTTCATAGTTCGCTGCAAAAACCAACGAAGTGGATATTCACTGACAAAACTAAATACATATTTTGCATACACTTCGCACTTTCATTGGTTATGACTGCATGGATCATTCAAAATCGAAATCCTGACTACTGTTAGATTAGGTTTCGAATCGAAACTTTCGATAGCTTCTTTTGTCTTTGTTTGCCATGATTGTTTGTATTGTTCGACAATGCAGAAGTCAAGGCGGGAAAGCTCATGTGTTCATTTTAGAATCAAAACAATGCCTGCTGGCCGTGTTTTTGTTTTGCTCGTGTTTACATGCTTGCTGGATACCGAAGAACAAAGCTTTTCACTGACTGACATGACAAGTTAACAAGCAATTTAAAAGTTTGCAAACTTCCGGCAAACGTTTGTGTTTCCTGCAATAAAAATGGATACGGAAAGTGTTGCTCCAAGCAAGGAGATAGGCGTTGAAGGTAGAATTAGAGCTTTAGACGCAATAACTTCTTCAAGTATTAGGAAAGGTCAGATTGTCAGCAAAGTCTCTGACATTGTGCGGGAGCTTGTGGAAAACGCGATTGATGCCGGAGCATCAATAATTCAAGTGTATTTAGTAAGTACCCTCGGTGAAACACTTCATAATACGTGATGCGTTCTTAAGTTCTTCATGACTTAATGTAATTGTAAAAATGAAATTGTTTTGATTACAGGAAAAGTTCGGAAAGGATAAAATTGAGATTAAGGACAATGGTCATGGTATTCGCCAGTCTGACATAACTCAAATATTTCAGGGAGGTGCAACTTCAAAGTTACAAGGAAACTCTAACTTGAGTAAGTGGATATAACTTCCAGCACTTGGTTTTAGTAACACTTCAGGTTGAATTAAAAATGTTTTCTTGCTCTTCATAGGTCGTGGAAACTTTCTTGGATTTCGAGGTGAAGCTCTTTCTGCAATTTGCGCTGCTGGAAATGTAACTGTCACTACTAAATGCAGTGACAACGCAGCCGGAACCTGCTTTAAACTTGATTTCGCTGGGAATATTGTATCTCAGACCAAACTTGCAGCTAAGAATGGAACGACAATACAGTGACAACGCAGCCGGAACCTGCTTTAAACTTGATTTCGCTGGGAACATTGTATCTCAGACCAAACTTGCAGCTAAGAATGGAACGACAATTACTGTGGAAAAGCTATTTGACAAAATTCATGTACGTAGACAACGACTGGACAATCCTACCGTTGGAAACAATGAAATCAAAGAAATAGAAGCATTTCTAAAAGGAGTTGGAATCATCAACCATAACTGCCACGTCAGTTTTTACCACAATACTTCATCTATTTGGACCAAAGCATCGGTGCAAACATTGGAACAATCGTTGTATGCTGTGTTAGGCCACAGTATTGCCAAAAAGTTGAAAAGGTGTGGACCTATTAAGTTTGAAGGGGACGAGGAATCAATCACCCTTGCAGACGCGAAAAGATCCATAGAAATGTACTTGCCAGTCAAACCGGTGGACATGAGGACTATGAGCTACACTTCCAATAAAATGGCGTTAATTTTTTGTAACCGTAAACGTGTCTACATTCGGGAGTTGGAAAAGGTAATATTTTAAACAGATTCCTTCATATTGGAGTGATTGCTAATGCTTTACGTTGTATTGTTTTCTTGCAGTTGATCCACAGCTATGTAGTCGCAAATGTGGAACGATCGATACCCTCTGACCAGCGAAGATTTCCAGTCAGCGTTTTGTCCATAGAAGTTCCTTCCACAGAAGTTGATTTCAATCTGGACATGGATAAAGCGAAAGTACTGCTGGTACAAAAGGATAAAATACTTGATTTAGTAGAAGCAGAGCTGGTGAAATTCTATGGAACGGATTTGAGAAGGAAGAATGAACCCACTAAGAATTCCATAAGTGAAAAGCCTGCACTGAGTGAGTCCATCTCAAGTATTGAACTGGAAGATAGTTACAATTCTGACTCTGGTCCATCCAACAAGATTGCTTTTGATCATGCACATTTAAAAAAGAAAGCTTCGGAAGGAGGAGATTTCAACAGTTTGCAGAAACCTAAACCTGTGATTAATATTGATAAGGAGAAGGCGTCCCTAATTGTTGCTGATGACTTACCACCACATCCAGTGGCTCCGGTAGCGAGTGATATTGGTCATACCAGTGCTACCCGGCAAAGCACAATTAATGACTTCATGCAAAGCATTCCATCAACATCTCAGGCATTTGTCAGAAGTCCCATGAAACCATTGGTAAGATAGTAAGATCCTTAATCGAAAAACCTCTATACACAACACAATATTCCAAAATTACGTCAGTTTTGTAATTTTGTGTAGGATTCACAACCAATCTCCGTCCAGTTTCCACAATCCAAGCCGACTGTGGATATCCAACCAGCCAAGTCCGTCGACTGTGGGAACAGCGTTTCTGTGAAGAAGTCAACAGGCGGAAACGTGGTTTCGAATTTCCAGATAAATATTGATTCACAGGAACTTTTGGACGATGAAGTATTGCTGGAGGATGCATTGCCTGCTGAACTTGTTCAAATACCGACAAACCCGGCTAACTGTGATGATACGTCGGATGAGATTCAAGTACCAGTAAATAAGTTAACTAACTGGTTGGAAGGCCGCATGACTGATAAGTTTGGAGAAAAAATTGAAGTACGAATCAATTATGAGAAAGAAACGCACTTTTAACCTGTATCCTAGCTGGTTTTTGTTATACTTTTCTAAATGTTGTTACTTTGTTTCGTTTATGCAGGCTGTCGAAATGGTAAGGACGAATGGCCAAAGTGAACAATCATTCTCCACATCGTTCAACGGTAATCGTCCGGGAAGATCTCCGTATCCTTCAAAATGTTCTATGGAGCCACCACCCGCAAAACGGCCAAGACACGATGACATTTCTCTATGTCCTCCTGCTTTCTCTCCAGTAGTACCATTCGCAACTCCCAATACTCCAAGAATTACTCCTCCTCGACAAATTACATTAGATTCAATGTCAAAATGGTCGAATTCCGGCACACCCTTTAGTCAATCAACTTCTAAAGCTGTAACTGGTGTTCGGATTCCTTTTACCCCCAAACGATCTACGTCAAAAGAAAACACCTCACCCGGTTCCTTACCAGAAGTACCCGCATCAGTACTTCAATGGGAAAGTCAGCAACGCGACCACAGCATTGTAAGTCCGGCACCCGATCCCCAAATTAATTCCGTGTCACGCCTACAAGAGCTACACTACCCGCCAGTAGTCCGGAGCAGGTAGATCCCAACTTTTAGCGAGCTATTTAAAGATTTTTTGTTTTAGAATTGTCAATTGCCTTATTGTTTTTTACGGTATTGAAATTCCAGGGTGCATCCTAGAGTGCATAAAGCTCTACCAGGAAGCCACTTTTATGCTGCTCAAACGCATGACAGTATTGGTGTCTTTTTCCCTGAGAACATGCTTAAGTATTTTCCCGAGGAGGCTGCCGGGTCTTACTCGTCTGGAAGTTCAGATGAAGTTTTTGAATCAACTCAGCAAGTACTTTCATTCGAGGATGTATCAAAGTTGTTTCAACGATTTATTTCTATTCCAAATATCAATTATAATCCATTAGGAGGAAAGGTTTTCCATGTTTTAACTCAAATACCTGATCCAGTTTCATTTTAACCAGGGTTTAAACTGTATCCGTTTTAAATGTAAATTTTCCTGTGAAAAGAGGTAAAAATGAGAATTTCAGTTCTCGTGTGCGTAGCTTCGTGTGAAGTTGTTTCGATTGCTGTTTAATTTTGAAAGTATCCGCATAAATATCGGAATAAATTTAAATTCTAAAAAGACTGATTTTGTGAAAGCATTTTTATTCGCCACTCGCCTTCTGTATAAATCCAGTTTCAACTTTCTCCGGTAGTACAACTTGCACTAGTCCATAGTCAGGCATAGCCTGGTGCGTCATGCGTAGCGCCTATTGCATGGTCACGTTACCCCAGCACAAGCTAAACTGACGCGGCGGCTATACCTGTGTTATATACATGACACATTTCTCTGGATTTAGATAATTTTTTTTTTGTTACGAAGAAAACATCAATTACCAGGAAGTTTACGTGAAGTTTAGCTATTCAATCCGTCGCATTGGCACACGTTGACGTTTTGGTGTCTAATAAGTTTGCAGTGACGTAGGCAGCGTTTATACCTTATCTTGTAAAATTAGTTTTACTTTTTGTATTGTGCTCCTTGGAGGAAGGATTTAGTAATGCAACTGGCATCTGATTAGTCATTGGAAATTGGAACTGATCTCTTATAACAATGGTATGTCGACGTTTTGAATGCATGTCGCAAATTACGCATGAAGTGAAATAGACTGCTAGTATTCCCAACTCTATAACTGGATTAGATGCATTTATCTGTTCCTTCTTGTCATTAGTGTGAAATACATTTTAATTGTATCTTGTTTGATTTAGTTTTCTGTGGCCAGGCGTGAAGAATCAGCGCACGAAGAGGCGATATGGGCTATGGACTGGTATCGACCCCCAGGTGAGGTCGGAATTGATGGAAGCCTTCTGATTACAGGATCTCTGGACGACAGTGTCAAAGTTAGTGACAGTATTTGCTATTCATAAAAATTAAATAAGATTTGGTCAGATGTAATACAGATTAAACTTACCTTTCAATAGATTTGGCGATTTGAGAAGGATGAACCCAAGCTTCAAAAGTCCTTGATGGGACATTCCTTGGGAGTTGTTTCCGTTGTGGTCAACCCAACTGGTTCAATGTTCGCGTCTTCCTCGCTAGACTCCAATATCAGTATCTGGGACATGGAAACTTTCGAAAAGAAGCGCTCTATTGATTCAGGACCTTTGGAATGTTGGACAACAGCATTTACTCGTGATTCCCGGTATGTCATCAGTGGGAGTGCAGACGGGAAAGTTGAAATGTTCGATGTAGAAACAGGAAAGCGAGAGAAGTCATTAGAAACCAAAGGAAAAATGGCACTTAGTTTGGCAACCAGTCCCGATGGAAAATGGATCGCTTGTGGAGGATCCAACGGTTTAGTAGCTTTATTGGATGGTCCGACAGGAAATTATTTTAAAACTTTAGAAGGTCATGCAATGCCCGTTAGAGCGCTGGCGTTTTCTCCCGACTCCAAACTACTCCTCACAGCTTCTGATGACAAAACATGTGAAAATCTACGCACTGTGAGTAAATTTCTCCATCTCCCAAGAAGCCCAAATTCATTTCTGATGATAAAAAATTTGATTTTTCAGAACCGAATTCCAAGTTGTTGGTACAATGTCTGGCCATAGTTCCTGGGTTCTTGGAGTCGCCTTTTCCCCCGATGGAAAAAACTTTGCTACCTGCTCGTCCGACAAAACAGTCCGCATTTGGGATATGGAGACCAAGTCATCCGCGCACGTTTTCAGCGAAGCTCACTCCGACCAAGTATGGTCAGTAGTATGGGGTTCCAACGATAAGCTCGCATCAGTCGGAGAAGACAAAGCAATCAACATATACAATATTATCAAGTAGTCGTCGTTTTAATGTAAGAAAGAGAAACTAAATTTTTTAATGAATTTATGTACCCTTGCGTGACTGTGTGTCTTGTTTTTTATAAACACAGAATTATGCATTTCTTGGAAATAAAGTTTCAGAAAAGCGAAACGTTCTGCATTCTGTCCAAACTCGGTTAATTTTTACCCAAAAAATGGCACAGGGTGTGATAAGTTTATTTCACAAATGTTTCTCCTCTTTCATAGCTAACTCGTCAGTTTTTTATATTTTTTCTACCCAATTATATATGTCATCTACATTTTCATATATTTTCATTGATTCATTACTGAAACGACATAAACTTGCAGTAATTCAAAAACAAAGGTTCAAAATATTCAACAGTGGTACTACTTTTGAAATATGAGGTAACCTTTGCCATAAAGACTTACTACTACCAATAATCATTTTTACGTCTAATCGCTGGATTGATTAATATATCGTTTTCAATAACCACACAGCTCTAACATTTCGTGAGTTTTCTTGATTTCTTGTTTTGAAAAATATTCTTATTATACAGTCAAATCGTATATATACTGGGCTAATTATGGAATACGCACACAAAAATATGCAGATGGGCTTTTCCTTGTGAGTCTTTTGAAATAACATAATAAATAGAATTACTAAAAAATAGTTATTTTTAATTGTAGTTCTAACCGATTTTTTTAAAAGGTATATAGGTTTTTAGTCTATGTCAGTTTTCACTATATTTTTTCGGATGTTATCCAAAAATGGAATGGTTTACTCACATTTTTATCCACCACTTTTAACATTACAAAATGAGAAGGGAAACGAAATCCTTTTTCATATCCTGTGTGGGTGGACTAAAAAACTTGATATTCAGTGAAATCAAGTAGATACCAACGATATTTTTATTACAAAAAATGTTGATGATTAAAATAAATTATACTTTTTTCTGCAGGGTACGTGTTAATTTCATGTAATACAAATCACAAATTAACGGAGTCAGCTAGTTTTCACTAATCTTATACAATCTTAGCAGACAAACTAAATGTAAGCTGGAACAATAATGTACACAGTACAAATACATGAAAAGTCTTTTCAAAAAAGCTATTAAACAACGGAAATTAATAGGTTACAAGTCGTAATAGAGTCCATACAATTTTCTTCTAAAAATTTAAATATATAATACAAAATACACGTTGTCCGCTCCTTTCACATAGACAACAAATATGAATATAGCACAACGCAGTTGACGATTATTCTGCCTCAATAAACAACTTACTAACAACCTGGATCACGATGAAAATAAAAAAAAAACCTCATCAAATAATACTTTCCACGTCTACTCAATGGTGTCTCTCATGAGAAACTGGAACTACGTTTTTATCGCAACTTGTTTACAAAGTTCCACTGAAAGATATCTTGAAACAAGCTCACATCTCGGTTTGTTAACAAAAAATGAAATTCTTTAGACGAATCTTTACCCTTGTGTGTGGATCGAAGAATTAATGCACACTTGCAGTAGTCATTTAAATGCGATACGATTTGTGTTTTAGTGCTGAGAAAATAGTTTGCGAACGAATAATTAATAATATTTACTGTTCTTTTGGTGTGCTGTACATTAAGATTTCCATACTATGAAAAACACTTTTAAAATTCTTTTCCATTCAGCTGCTTTCACTTGAGGCACAACAAATTTATCAAAAACGGAACATTTTCTTGCGATGATAACATTATAAAGGATAAAATCGTCATTAGTGTTAGTAATATCGCTTTTCTTCAAGATTTACTTTTAAAGCAATACTATAGTTTATCTGCCTTACACAAGTACAAGTTTGTTTTTAAACCTATGATAAAGCTTTCTCGATGCAGGTAATTTTGTATATTCACAGCTTTGAAAATGTTGTACAATTTTTTTCGTTAAAAAAGTACAATCGCAAGAACTTTCATTTTATAGATAGATATGCAACACAATGTTTTAGAGGATTTTTGCATTTCCTTCTAGTTTGATTTAAAAAGAAAAGTTGATTGAGTGTGTGCCGCCGAGTGCACTCTCACTGGCAAGCAATTTCCTATGAATAAAATAGAGTAGGTATAAGAGGAGTTTTAACAATTTGTTCTGGAAGATATCATGTCTTACAATCTTATCCGAAATTGACTGCGTGTATTAAAAAGTCGGATAAAACACATTGTAAATGGATCTTATTATGAGAGTAAAAGGTAGACTTAATTGATTGCGCACTCAAACCTTACGATAAACAGAAAAGAATAACATGATTCATTACATGTAACAAAATTTTCAATAGCATAAAGAGTTATATTTTTAGAGAGACTGCTTGAAGGGACGGGGAAGAGTAGACTTGAGACATCCAGCTCAGGTTGGTTTTCTTTTTCATATAAATAATTTTCAGCTGCCGAACAAAAATACTTTCCTTGGATTTGTAACAACGCCTGTGAAGACTATGTAAGTAATCTCCGAACAATTAACATTATAACAAAACTTTCACTTTTCTCTACAAGAAAATAAACACAAAATTACAGTCTGAAGGATAATAGATAAACTTGAAGAGGGGAGAATTTCGGTTTACCTAGACATTCTCGAGACTGTTGCTTTGATTCTTGCATCCGAAACTGATGGTAGAAGCCTTGACAATGTTTCTCGAAGAAAAATTTCCGAGAACCCAGGAGAGGCTGCCTCTGCCGTTTCAAACGCTCGACGTAAGTCATCCAGTGCTTCTGCTTTTTGCGTTCCATTAGTACCCGGTTTTCTTTTCATCTGGAACATAATAACGGTTATATTTAGTCAGCAACGTGTATGGTAGAAAAACACGCACAAATGAACATTTCGTTTTACCTCAATTAGGATGGGAGTCAATACAGAAGCGACAACACCATTGCTACTAGATGAAGACGAATTGACATGATTTGAAACTTTATGGTGTGATGTACTCGGCTTGCTAGCTCCATGATCCCGTTGCTGAGCCATCTTTCCTCTCTCCGGACTTTCACGGGGCCTTGGTTGGCCGTAGTTGTTATTTTCAGATGCAGCCGCATCTCCCCTGTCTCTGTGATGATTAGCTTGAGTATGTCCCAACAGGGGAGAGTTTTGTACATGAATTTGATTTTTAAAAACTGGTGCAGGCCCTTGTGACTGGGAAGGTGGTGAGACTGAACGATTTCTCTGATAATTCTTTTGCTGCTGTTGTTGATGTTGTTGTTGCTGCTGCTGTTGCAATTGCTGGTCTAGCTTTTGGAACTTGGTAAAAGCATTGTTGTGATTTTGGTACTCGTCTGATGTGGAGCTGCTACTTGAAGACGAATGGGGTCCATGGTGCTGGAGGGAGGACTGCTGTGAATTGGAATCCATGTGATTTGATCCGATAGAATGACTACTGTGTGATCGAACTGAATCTATATCGTCAGAATCATCGTCCTGATTCTGGTGATCCACTTGGTCTTCATCTTCGACAGACAGAGTTAGCGAATTTGACTGCGACGACATTCCAGACAAAATACCAGGAATGAACGAACTTGTGGAAGAGGTAGATGACAGGGAGTCCAGTGAGGAAGACGAATTAGAAGCAGATGGTCCTTTAACTGTCATGATCCATGGATCATCTACATCGTTTTCCCCACGGCGCATGGTGTCCTCGCTGGAAGTGTAAGAGTAACATGTTAACACTGATGGGTAATTAAAATTAAAGTATTACTTGAACACACTACAACTTACTTATCTGAATCAGACTCCGTTTCAGACTCATCGCTTCTCTCCAACTTCCACTTTCTAAATCGGTCAATCAAGTCGACAAGATAAGCATTCTTTTTGGCTCTTCTGATGAA
>JAAXOA010001741.1:0-14998 GCA_036561885.1 Salina celebensis
AGTTTCTGCATGATATAAAGCTTATTGGAAGAAAATTCCAATCCAGTCACTTTGTGAATCGAAGCTAGTATCAGCAGCTACGCTCTCGACCATAAAGATGCTTCCATCAAACAGTGTCATATTGGCAGCACCTGCAAATTCAGTCCGCATTGACAGTATGAATATTTGATGACACGTTCAGAAATGCTTCATTCTTTCATAGTCTTTAAAATCTACCATGAATATGAAAGTAGAATTTGTTTCATTTCAGATTTAATCAAACTCTTAGTTCCTCTTTTGCTGGCGATTGTAGGTATATCAGTTTGTGACTTTTCCGTAATAGTTTTTTATGTTTATTAGAAGACAACTATACATATAAATCCACAATAAATGCGCTGCAAATCATCCCGGATTGTATAAAAGAATGTTTGTATAGTTTTTCTGGGTCATAGCTTCTTAATCTGATATAGCAAGTTGTACGCTATTGCTATTCAATACTTAAAAGTTGTGATTGCAATGCCAAACCCCGTGCAGTATCTCTCCCTTGTAATGACGAAACTGATGAAAACGTCATTTTTGCATACAACAAGAAAACATAAATTGGCAACTTTGTCAGCCAGAAAAGATCTGATTACAGTACTACGACAGTCGCTAATCACTTCGTTATGTTTTCCAATAAATTCACAATTACTGGAACGCATTGTCAAAATTAAAATTAAGTTTCTAACGATGTGCCCGAATGCGCCGACGCTTTTATGTGGCTTCCATTTCCATTTGAAAGTTTCTTTTTGGGATGCCACATCATCAAAAAGTCTCTGGTTCGAACCTAGGATATTTTACAACACACAATCACACAACTCGACTCAAACTTGAAACGAAAATTACTTTCTCGATATATAAATGAATTCACATAGCAATTTATAGTACAGTAGAAAACTGATTAATGCCCTTAACAGAGGAGTAATCTGAGCTATACTCTAGAACAATTTAGAAAGAGTTATATAACCAAGGGGGAAGCGATACAAGTGAATACTGGAGCATGAACCAACAATTATTTATTCTGAATACAAACTAATATGACCTGCATAGCCCACAGGGCTTGTAAACTCTGCAGCAAACTCAGGGAATTGCCGAATAGTTGCAAGTAAAAGAATGCAACAAAATTATATATTCCATAAAAGTAGAATTCTTATTATGCAACGATTCCCGGGAGATTTCGAAAGATACTGTCCCCATCTCCATACTAAACTTGTTCATTTGGTGGAATGCATTTCGGGAGTTTCCATTTGCAATAACTTTTTTACTACACACATCAAATCAGGAACTAAACAAGAGTCCCATGCTTTCACCGGAGGCGATAGGAATGAAAAGTTTTCTAAATAAGAGCGACCTATTTCCAGTGACATTTAGTTTTCCCGTCCTGTTTACCAAATGAAAGTTTTTTCCCGCTTGGTTTCAACTAAATAATCCAGAAAAATCCTTTTTAAATCATCACGAAACGTGCTCTCATTATTCAATGAATTCGCGATCTGATTTAAAAAGGGACAGGAGTGTAACCACAAATATCGGGGTCCTCAAAATGCAAAAAAAGCTGCATATGTCATGTATCCATTCTTGTGTGCTTGTTTATTCAATAAAAAATTCCTAGGCACGGAAAAACTCCGGCTTTTTTATACAGTGGAATCCCTCTATTACGTACTGCTCTTTAACGGTCCGTCGTTTCAACGGTCGACTTTCGTGTCGCCCGGATTTGGTATGCAAGAAATCAGTGTTAAATTCATTTTTATAACGTACTCCTCTAAAACGGTCAAGCGTTTTTACGGTCGCATAAAATGCCGCCAAAAGCCGATTTTACCAGGTTTATATCGGTCGTTTCATTAAAATTACAAAGCAAGCTGCTAGTTCAATAGAGAATAATAACTGGAGAGGAAATAGTTGGAAATTATGGTAGAAAGCATTGAGGCACGTATTAAAAGATTGTTATGTACTACGTCTCATTAGTTACGAAAATTTGCACCGGAGTTAGATACATCACAAGCCCAATTGTATGTAAAAGTAACCGTGTCAAAACCATTTGGCTAGCATCGGCCATATAAGTTTTCGAGTACCAAGGAGATCTTGTGCAGTCAACAAAGTTTCTACGAGCCTCAATTCTTTTCTACTATTTCCAATCCAGTTAGTTCTTTATATCAATTGCTAGTTCTAGTACGGGTGAAGAAAAACTGTCCTAATTTTATAAATTCATTTAAATGTGTGATCAAATAAATAGTATGTGTGATAATTCTATAAATTAATTTAAATGTGTGATCAAATAATTAGTATGTGTGCATTGTTTCAGGTGTATTCCATGTGTGCATGAAAGAAGTACCAACGTCTTCATGAGAAGCGTTAACAGTACAATTGTTTATTTTTTTAGGAGAAAGCATTTCTTCAAGCGAATGACCACTTTTTGTTAAAACTTATACTGATTTAAATACACTTAGTGATTGAATTAACAGATACAGCAGTATACTAAATTATATAATCTCACATTTAGTTTGCTTTTAGCCGTAATATAATTTATCATACTTATAGCAAACGTTCCACCTCGTAATAGTTTAATGGGAGTATGAAGACCAGTTTCACCGTTTCCTGTTCCCAGAAAAGTCATTTTGGTTTATTCGAAGACTTACTAATCTTTCACACACATGTGTGTATTAGTACACATCCTTATTTTCCAAGCCCGTATGTGGCTAGTGTTGAGTGCTATAACGGTCATGCACGTAATAGCTACAACGGTCGCGACCGTTGTAGTTATAACGGTCCATTTCTATAACGGTCAACTTGAATGTCGCCGAACGGTGACCGTTATTGAGAGAACCCACTGTATATATATATATATATGTATATATTATATATATTATATTATATATATATATTATATATATATATATTGTCACCGAGTGTTACTCGATACGGATAAGCATAGAAAAAATTACAACTAATTGTGTTAATTGTGGATTATAATGAGTAAAATAAGCTAAAGCTGGATGCCCTAATAGAAAAGCATGGAATGAAGTCAGGTTCAAACAGCAAGATGACAGGGTACTGAACAATTGGACATATTTATGATATAATATTAGAGAATACAGACCCTAACGAATTTTAATGCTTTAAGATCGCAACAAATTACCAATCCGATGACCTTACAACATAGTGATTTGCCTATGGGTTCAGTTTACGATTAATTCTATATTATTGTTAATATAAAATCGAACATACACGTGTGACTTGCTAGTTATCAACTTTCATGAATCCATTCCTCAATTCAATTAGTGCACTATTTACAATTTTATACCGTCCAAATAAAACGCATTTGCAAGGAACAGTTAAAGTTCAGTTTGTCCACTTGAATATTAGATCATTTTCTTCATCGGCTATTCTTGTTATCGTCGGAGTGTCGTCTTTAAATGGCATACACTAATATGACATTAAAAATATTGGTATCGTAATTAGGCAGCGCGAAGAATCAGAACGGCCCATTCCTCGGTTAATAAGGTTCATACCAATTCAACGGAAATTACTCAATATACATACAAACTTAAGTTCCATATATGCTTTTTCATTAGTTTGCTCCACGTATTTATTTAATTTCAGGATTAACAGAGAAGTAACTCATTATCTGTTGTTTGCAAATTACATTTCTTATCTAAAGATTTTCGTAATCTAGCGAAATTTACGTTGTATGTATGACGCAGTTGCACTTCTTCCCATACTACCACAATATAGTCCAACCTGTATTTTCACCCTATCAACAACTCGTAAAACTTTCATAAAAATCTGCATAACGTACCGCAGTTTCCACGCACAAGTACAAATTACACTGACAGGAATTTCCAGAAGTAGTGCAACCAAGGAAAGCACCCAACCTGACGATAAAACGATGAATATGACTAAAATATTTCCTGAAATTTCTGCTGCTCTCACGACTTCGTCTGGCTGATCCTTAAGACGGTTTGTTGGATCAAACAATTTGTGCAACCAGTTACTTATTCCAGATTCACTCATAGCCCAAACTCTTCTCAGAATGCCAATGTGCAGAGATCCGGTGATATTGAAGGCAAGAATCCCACTTGCATACGTTTCCTTTCCAATGTGCAGGTCCCTTTGGCTGGATCTTAAACTGGACTTTATCTGAGAAGCAGCCAAAACTGGTTGTACAATGGCAACTCGCTTGCCACTTGCGAGTTCTTCGAATTGAATCTTTTCTTCTTCTTCCAGAATTAATTGATTTAGTTTATCTGTTAGCTCATATACATCTGATTTTGTTATCTTTGTTGGAAACCTTGTATGCTTTTCAAAGCTTGATTTTGCGAATTCAATTATTTTCTCAGGAAGTGTTGCTATTTTCTGTATATGTTGTATTCCGCGTGATATCTCGTCGTCGGATAACAAATCAGAATATTCCGACCATAAAACTATACTTACGGATTTTGCCTGTAAGAGATTAAAAGATAATTTGTCGCCCCTGTGATTAAAAAAGAATTTCAAGGTACTCCCATTTTTCCTTTCGAATGTTCGTCGCGACCGAAAAGTAATTAAGTGAACTACACGAGTTAAACGCTTGTAAATTGTGAAATTGGCTGCTTCGAGCTGATCTAGGGTGTCAAACAGCAACACTTTCCGACGTACTACCATGTTATAGACGTTGTTGTTTTTATAAGCGTTACTCAAAAGAAATGACGCTGCAAATATACCAATCAAAATTCCTTTTACAGTATTGAATTTGCAAATGTTGGAGGAGAACGGGTCGCCTTGCTCCAACAAGCTTTTGATTAACGACACAATTTGTCTCTGATATCCTCCTGACATTCGTGGGCCCAGAATACGACATAATGCGAATGCACCAAGTGCCAAAATTACAGATGACAATGCCCAAACATTCAGTTGAAACACGTTTATGAGTTCCTCAAATGGTAAAGAGGAGGATCCGCGTGTGAGAGTGGTTACAAAGCGGACAGCTTTAGAAGTATTGTTAAAGTAGAACAATGAACTAAATGGAATTGAAAATGGCACGTATTGACTTTTCATAAAAGAAATATCATCAAGCGACTGGAACCTGCTACCTTTGCGTAGTAACAGTTTTCCTTGGACGCCTTCACATATTGTACTTTTCGAAATTTGCATTGAGAAGTTTCCCAGAATTATTTGAATCAAATAAGCCTGCGCGTGATATACGCGTCTTTTGAGGTCCATATTAGCAGTATTCGTTGAAATCAATTGGATAATATCTGTGTTCAGGCATTCTTTCAATGCTGATTCACAATTGTATGGCTCTTCTACTGGAGACGAAAGCCTTGCTTGCAATTTGTGAATTGGTTCCTCGGAATGAAGTGAGTTGGCAATTTGTTTGATATCATTTAAGGAAACGCTTACAAGGTCCTGGCAATTTGAACTAGAATAAA
This sequence comes from Salina celebensis, assembly GCA_036561885.1. Taxonomy (NCBI): domain Eukaryota; kingdom Metazoa; phylum Arthropoda; class Collembola; order Entomobryomorpha; family Paronellidae; genus Salina; species Salina celebensis. The sequence goes on from JAAXOA010001741.1 coordinate 5,424, forward strand.
TTGAATGTAGTGACAATACATTCTGCTGAGATGTTCGCAGAGACACAAATGCTAACCAAAATATTCCTGTTAGTTCCCAATGCGTCGTTTCAAAGTCCACTTTTCGGATGCTTCGACTTCCAAATACAACAGTTCGACAGTTGCTTCCACTCTGAAACAAGAGATCTGATATAGTAAATTGAACCCATATGTAGGTTTTTGGAACTAATGGTGCCCTTGTGTAGTACTCAATAGCGCCTGGATAAAACAAATTATTTGGTTGTTCCTTGACGCCTGGTCTTAGTTGTTCTATGTTTTGTAGCGGTAAAAACATACTAATGTCAACTTCACACTGCCAAGATTTAGTTGCTAATGCGAACGCCACTCCGTCAATCTCGACGCAGTGCGACATGTATGAATTCACTAAGAACCTTGACGAACACGCCATTCTATTGGAGTCATTTCTCGCTGGACGGCCGGCACTCCATTTCCAGGTATCGTGTTCAGGTTTGCTTGAAAATATTTTGGGCCTTGGCATTCGCAGGATAATTGGTACAGTTATGCCCAAAATATTCACAGGTTGGAACATGGTCACTGTTATCAGACAACGACGACTTTCAAACGGTGACAGTAGCTTTTGAATATTAAATTCATGAGAGGACTGAGCTAAAGCCTGGTGATGTTCTATCACACCGACAAGATATTCTTCTTTTTGGCTTTCCGTCATGCTATTGTAGATTTTGACACTTCCGTTCTGCTGTTGGAAGGAGGTAGAGGGGTAATATTGAATTAAAAGGAAAATGCAATACATTCCCGAGACGTGTTTAAATAGCAAGTTCATCTTATCACACCTTTAGGTTTTCTTTGGTTTGATAGTGAATTTGGTTAGCTCGTAGTACGTATTAAATTTTTCTCTCACTGCGACTGGGTAATACGAATCCATCACACAAATCGTCGATTATGATGGGCAAGGCACTACAAATGACCAGGTATGGTTTAAATCTCGCTCCGGAAATTACAAAAAAAAATCGTTTAACTGTGGATGTAATCACAATTCACGATATAGGATTAAATACTATATCGTCACGTAGTTAAAGTAGAACAAAAAAATTATTATTCTGTCAACTGGCAACTTTATTATTCTGTAGCGACCATAATAACACAATCTCTATATCATGAACATAATATGTAAGCTGTTAATTAAAATGATGTTTAACCAAATCCATAATAACTGAATTAGATATTTTAATACGATAGTTACTGCAATGTTCGTTATAGCAAGGGCACCCATAGTTACCAAGTGTTTGGAAATTTAGGTACTTGTTAAGAGATGATTACAGGAACTTCCCCCTAAACTTTCTTTTCAGTAACATTTACTAGCTTCAAGGAAGGTTTTGTTGTATGAAGCACTGAATTAGCGTAAAACTAAATCTATCAGCGTTTAACCGTTGTCTCTCATAGCATTTTACTTCAGGGATCAAAACCTCTGAACGTAAAAATGGCAACAGATTAAAATTCAGGAGAAATGACAAAGAAATTATACCATGGGATTTAGTAAGCTCAAAACAAGGTTACATTTCACTATGGTCTGATATATTCATTTGGATCCCAGAGACTTAGACATCCAGCAGAATGACTTACACACAGGAGCGAGCTATTTTCGGGAAGAAGTCCATTGAGATCACAAAAATCGGCTAAGCAAACCAAGAACCAACCAACTGCTGGGCTCAAGAAATCATGTTGCATGGCTCTCCAAGCATGCGTCCATCTTGAGAAGCGGTTGCGAGACAATAGGATTGTTGTTATGGTGACAGTTTTGGGCGCGATAAAGTTCAGAAACTTGTTGGAATCAAGTATAGGTTTATACTTGAAAATTCCGCCATTGTTATTCTAGCCTTAAACATTTCCGGAAGCCTTCACTTTCAAGTTCTTAGAAGAATTTGGGACCTCCGTGAGCTTGGAGTTACGGACTGGTTTCATAAACTAATCCATAACGAGCCAACTAGAAGCAAAACCCTTATGAAGAAATTAAGGCAGCTTACATTTCTGGAAACATTCTTGTAATATTTATTATTTTGTCGGCTGGTTCGACAGTCGGTCTAATCGTATTGCTTGGCGAGGTAACTTTCGGAGTTTCGGGATCATCGGTTTATAATTAGTTATCAGAGTTATATGTTTAAGTGTATCCTGTTTGTAATTCAGTCAGTACAAATGCGCAGTAGCTGACTTTTACAATATTGGTGGCGAAAAACTGCTACAAAAGACTATCAAGTGGGGCATATGAAAACATTAGATTCAGAGTTTAAGTACAGTTTGCTATTTAGCACTTTAATTGTATTTAATATTTGTGTACAAACATTAAAGAAATGATAAAATAAAATTGTTGTAGTAGTAATTTTTGCTATAGAGGAAAATTGTACAAATTACAATTTAAGACATTTCTTACTCTAACACCATACGCAAACAAAAGGCGAAATATGAACGAAATCGACAATTTAATATGGTATCAACCCACACTTTTCATTAATTACATCGGAGAAACCATATTTCTTGTAGCCATTAGAAGCTCACCGCTTAAATTGTTTACATAAGTGCGCAGATTTCTTACGACTAAGGTTATTAACTTGATGATAACTCGTAATTTGTATCGTACGAGCCACATAGTCAGTAATACTTGCTGAAGCTTTAGTCGGGCTGAGAGCCGTAAGCAGGAAAAGAGTTTTCGAAGAAATTGGAGATTTTCTATCGTGAAAAACAAAAGTCCCAAAGCTTCGCCAAGCATCAGGAGGGAAAATATAACTACGATGTTGCCAGTTATTTTTGTAGGTGTCGGCTTGGTTTCGCCTATTTTGCTTTCCTTCAAAGTTCCAAGCATTGCTGTCCACCACTCCACAATTCCGGATTGCTGCATTCCCCACAGGCGTTTTAGAAAAGATAAGCTAACCAACCCAGTAAAGTCCATAGCAACCTGAGACGGAAAATATGTCTCAGTTCCAATATCCACAGTTAAGTGTGTCGCCAGCTCAACCCTTTTTTTGTAGGCTTGACATTTGTCTTCTTTTAAGATGAACGCTGTTTTCGTACAATTTGACAACATTTCGACTATGAAGTCTTCTTGAACATTTGCAAACATTGAACTCAACAGCTTTGAGGAACGACCCTCACGCTGAATATCGAAGGACATATTTCCGACATATAAGTCGCTAAGCTTGTACAATGGTAAAAGAAGTAAATCTTGTAGCTTCGGGTGGAGTTTTGAAGAAGGCCAAAGCATTTCCATGTCGGACGTGTTGGATGCTTCCGTGAGGTCAAATGATGCAATATCATCAAAAGCTTCAATATTAAAAACATCCGAGAGACTGAATAGTAGGTTGTGGGCATCATTCCAGAAGTGGAATTTTCTTACACGAGTTGAATCTCGCAATGATAGATTAGGCAAGACACTTCTCAATCTTTCGTCAATATCGACGTCGTATTTTACAGTGTCAGCTTTTGTAAATACTTCCACTTGATGAGTTTCAAGTTCGCGGAATGTTTTAAACGGCAATCGATTCCGATTGCTTATCATATAGTACACGTTGACATTTTTGTAGCCATTACTCAAGACTATAGCGCATAATAATATGAATACGGTAAGCCCCCTCAAGTGAGCTCTACGCATAATTTGATTTGAAAACGGGTTGCCTTGCTCTAGAAACGTTTTTGTAATGAATAAAGTGAACGAAACAAGTGTACATACTTTAGAAATATAGCTATAAAAGGCACAAAGAACGACATTGGTAAAAAATAGCATAATCCAAACCGAAGTTGTGTATGCGCTCAATAAGTTGTTCAAATCGAAACCTTCAGAGCCCCACTCACCGCATATAATGTAGCGCAGATTTTCTAACGAGTTGTTCCATTGAATCGTGCTCACATTCAGGTGACTGGGTACAAGTATCTTGTTGAATCGCCAAGACATATGATGTCTGTACGGTAACTTATTGTTTGCGCTCTTATACATGTACCGTCCTGCGGAACTGTCACAACGTTCTTGGAATGGCAAATGCAGCGTATAATTTTTCATTACTTCTAGACTAACATGAGCAATTGCTTCGTGAAAACGCGTGTCTTTGTTTCCCAGCTTAGTCCAGGTAGCCGGGAATGATTTGGTTTCTGTGGAGTACAAATTTGCACAACGCAATATAGACTCATACACCCCTTTGATAGTTGATCCTGGAGCGTTTGATATGCCAAATGGCATTTCCCATCCCAATTTGGGCACGTTATGATTATGTAGAAGATTCAGCAAGTCTTTTAGAATGAGAACGTTCCAGTCATGGGTTGTTATAGAATAAAGTTCAACTTCGTTGCTACCTTGACTAATCGACAAGGCGTTAAAATTCAAATGGGTGACATGTTTGTTTCGAACATGTACACTAATACTTACAAACAATGAAAGGGCTACAAATTCGTAACCGGATACTCCAAGCGGGTGGTTTCTTGTTTTCATCCAATCCGAGAGATCCTCATAATCGATGCGATGAAGACGTTCAACCAAATCCAACAAGATAAACAGTTTTCCTGTTGTTCCAAGAGTTATCCAGTAATTCAATAATTTGAAAACAGCCAGCGGAGAGTCAGTTCGACTGACTACATCAGATGGAAAGAAAGCTTCAAGGTGCACCTGAAAGTTCCAGGGTTTTGAATTGGATGTGAAAAGAATCGGATGCAATTGGACACAATAGTCTTCGTTAAATTCGTCCAGATTGTGATGGAACGAGCTCATGTACTTAGACCTGTTGCAGCGGTAGGAAAGCTTGGGATTCTTATACTTGTTAAAAAGAACATCATGTGAGGACCATACAATGCTCTCTGTGTGCCATTTGCCATTATAGTAACGCCTAGCTTTTACTGGGACGGGAACTCGGACCACAATTGGGATATTTGTTTCAATATCGATATTTGCGAAGTTATCTATAACCAATAGACTTTTTTGGCCTGCAAATGGACTAAGAATATTACTTAAATTAAGATGCAAGGGACACTTACTGCACGGATCTAATGGCAAGTGTCTCAAAAATACCTGAAAAGGCAAGTTTGTGCCTTTGCTATTGTTTGAAGAGTAAAACTCCCACGAATTTATTGAATCACAAGACAGAATTCCCGAAATCAAACACACGAATACTTTGTACCTGGAATTCATTTTTATGGTTTATTTTTGCCTTTAGTAATATCGATGCAAACCACAAGAAATAAGAACTTATAGTGACGTTACATGCATACTTAAAAGAATAACTCGTAAGCCACGTGTATCGATTGGCCCGGAACGAAACTAATATCCTGTCTGTCCATTGGAGGAGTTTTCTTTGAAAATTAGATAAAATTCGATTATCTTTTAAATGAGTACTAGACACCGAGGCTTTGAGGAAATCATTATGATGTGAAGTTGCTACGTAACCACCGTTATGAGTAAGACACGAAACCCAATTAAACTGACTTACAACAGTAGGACTAACTAAAAATATATTGTTTTTCCTCGATTCCATTAAAAAATACATGAGCAATACGATTCAATGTTTCCTGATGCTTCTTTTTAATTCCTTGACAGAAACCATGTTTGTGATGGCTATTTGAGACTAAGCGCACGATTTATTTTCTGAAATCCAGAAATTTCTTATGATTAAGGTTATTAAATGGATGTGAACTTTTACTTTGTGGTATATGAGCCACACAGTTTCTTGTAGATGCTGCCGACATAATCCTGCTGAGTGTCGTAAATTGATAAGAATTTGTTTAAGAAACATGCGTATTTCAATAACGAACAACAAAAGTCCCAAAGCTTCTCCAAGCATCAGGAGGGAGAATATAACAACGATGTTTCCAGTTATTTTTGTAGGCGTCGGTAGTGTTTCTCCCATTTTACTCTCCTTCAAAGTTCCAAGCATTGCAGTCCACCATTCCACAATTCCAGATTGCTGCATTCCCCACAGCCGTTTTAGAAAAGATAAGCTTACCAACCCAGTAAAGTCCATGGCCATCATAGACGGAAAATATGTCTCAGTTCCAATATCCACAGTGAAGCCTGTAGCCCCTTCAACTTTGTCTTTGTAGGCACGACACTCCTGTTCCTTTAAGATGAAAGCTGTTTTCGTACACTCTGACAGCATTTCAATGATGAATTCTTCTTGTGCGTTCAAAAACAATGAATTTAAAAGCTTTGATGGTAGACTATCGTGTTTAGGATCGAACGACGTATTCTCCGCATATTTGTCAATTAGCTTGAACAATGGTGACAACAGTAGATCTTGTAACTTTGGGTGAAGCTTTGTTGAAGCCCACAGCATTTTCAAGTCGGTTGCGTTCAATGATTGGTGTCGCACGAATGACGCTATATCATCGAAAGCGTAAATATCGAAGGCATCAGCAAATCTAACTCGGAGCCTATGAAATCCATCCACTCCCTCGAACAACCTGTCATAGTTTAACAACCTAGGAAACGGACTAGAATCTCGAATGGACATATCAGGTAGGACCGAAGCAGATCTTGCGTCAGTATCGGTTTCATATATTACAGTGTCTACTTTTGTAAACAACTCCACTTGGCTAGTTTGAAGTTGGTGTAATGTTTTAAAGGGTAGTCGATTCCGGTTGCTTATCATGTAATACACGTTAACATTTTTGTAACCATTACTTAAGATTATTGCACACAATAAAAGGGATACAGTTAGCCATTTCGTGTGATTCCTATTTATAATTTGATCAGGAAATGGGTTGCCTTGTTCCAGAAATGTTTTTGCAATGAAAAGGGTTAAAGAAACTACTGTATATCCTTTGGAAATATAGCTATAAAAGCCACAAAGAACGAAACTAGTGAAAATTAAGACGATCCAAGCAAAAGTTGTGTACGCGCTCAATAAATTGTACAAATCGAAACCTTCAGAGCCCCTTTCACCGCAAGTAATATAGCGAAGATTTTCAACCGAATTGTTCCATTGAAACATACTGACGTTAAGATGAATGGGTACAAGTACTTTCTCAAACTTCCATGACATGTGATGCCTTAACTCAAGCTGGTTTTCGGTCATATATCGACCCGCAGAGCTGTCACAACGCTGCTCTTTGAATGACCAATGAAGCGTATAATTCTTCATTACTTGGAGACTTACATGGGCTATTGCTTCGTAAAAACGCGTTTCCTTGTTTTTAAGCTTGGTCCAGGCAGCAGGAAATGATTTCTTTTCTGTGGAGTAAACATTGGCACAACGCGCTATAGAGCCGGAAACCCCTATGAGAGTTGGTCCAGCAAACGTTGGTATAATCCCAGACATTTCACATCCTAATTTGGGCACATTTTGGGTATGAAGAATATGTAACAAGTCGTCAAGATCCAGCACTTTCCAGTCATGAGAGGATATCAAATACATTTCAACGTCGTCCCTTCCTTGACTAATTGACAAAGCGTTGAAATTAAAATGCGTGACATGTTTGTTTTGAACATGTACGCTAATACTTACAAACAATGAAACGGCTAGATATTCGTAACCGTACATTCCCGTCGGGTGGTTTCTAGATTTCATCCAATCCGACAGATCCTCATAATTGGTGCCATGAATACGTTCGGCAAAATCCAACAACATGAATATTTTTCCCGTTGTTTCAAGTGCTATCCAATCGTGCACTCGCTTGAAAACTGTCAATGGGGAATCCGTACGACTAACTACAGCCGATGGAAAGAAGGCTTCAATGTGCACCTGATAGTTCCAGGGTTTTGAATTGGATACAAACCGAATCGGATGTAATTGGACACAATAGTCGTCATTAAACTCGTTCAGATTGTGATCCATCGAGCTCATGTACCTTGACCTGTAGCAGTCGTAGGAAACCCTTGGGTTGTTGTACTTGTTAAGAAGAACATCTCGTGGGGACCACACAACGCTCTCTATGTGCCAATGGCCAGGAACGTAACGTTTAGCTTTAACTGGGATGGGAACTCGTACCATAATGAGCATATCTGTTTCAATGTCAATATTTGCAAAGTTATCCATTACCAGCAGACTTTTCTGATCGGTAAACGGACTAAGGATATTACGTAAATTAAGATGCAAAGGACAATTCTTGCAAGGATCTATTTTGAAGTTTCTCAACACTACCTTATAAGGCAAGTTTGCATAATTGCTAACGTTTGAAGTGTAAAATTCCCAGGATTTGAGGGCACCACATCGTAAAAGTCCTGAAACCAGACACGCAAATATTTTGTACCTTTCGATCATTTTTATTAAATATTGGGACCTTCCAAAATTTTAGTCATAACCATACGAGAGGGGATTATCTAGTGACGGTATATGCACGTAGTAAAATGAAAATCTCATAAGCCGCGTGTATCGACCGGCACGAGGCAAATTAATATCCTGTCTGTCCATTGAAGGAAATTTTCTCAGAAAATTAGATAAAATCGATTATGTTTTAAATGAACAGACGATGAGGCTTTCGGGATTCCGTTATGTTAAATGGCCACGTGACCACCATTATATATCAGAAACGAAATGCAATTAAACTTACCTGCAGTAGTACAAATAACAAAAAATCTATTCTTCATTAGATAACTCAAATCCTTTGTTTGAGTAACGAAGTTTGATTCCCATCAATAAGTGACGTCAGAGAGATTAATTTCCTGTTAGTTCCTCTGTAAGTTTCCAGATTCCAGATGTCATTTCATGACTTGAAAGGGGCTTAATCATATGAGGAATTTTTTTTTCAATTACAGTTTTTATTGACACGATGTCCTGGGTATTTATGTGACCAAACCAAAGAAAATTGCAAAAATGTAAACCTTGTGTGTTAGTCTTTGAGAAGTCACAAGGCGTTAACACGAGTTAGTATTTTGAATTCCAATTTGTTAGTTATAAGACGTATAAAACTCAATGAAAAAGTCCAAATACAGACTACTTGATGCCTCGAAATAAATACGTCAATTTTCCATTTAACGCATACTTAAACAATGATAAGGAAGGTCCATACTTAAACTATTCTGTTTGCAGTGGTAGGTTTCACATTTTGCAAAGAACGTTCTCAATTCTATGTTTTCCGCATTTTACACTATTATCTGATGACTCCAGTGTAAAGTCTTTGCAATTAAGAAATACCCGCATTGACAAGTCGGCATCATTCATCACGTTCAAAAAGTTTCAAATCAAACTTAATGCTTCTAGTGTTGTTTTTTTATTTATTTTATTGAGTTCAGGAACTAAACTTTTGCAGCCCCAAATTCAACATAGTGGCTGATAGCAACTTCAACACAAAAATATCCGTAGCTATGTAAAACTGTTTTTTTTTGTAGCACACTTAAATATTTATGATAAGATTATTCTTGATGGCCCATGTTTTGAAATTTGAGCATCTCTTGAACTCCTTCCATCACTTTTAACTTTATGACGCTGACACATGCACTATAAATGGAGCCTGTTTGTTAAGAATACAAGAAAAGCCTAGTAAATTGCATTAAACTTGTGCAAGTAGATCATAAAAACTTAAGAAGATATCCCTACAAACAACAAACATTAAACTTGAGCTTGATAATAAAATCTTCTGTCAGCAGCAGGGATATAAAGAGTTCT
>JAAXOA010001742.1:0-14998 GCA_036561885.1 Salina celebensis
GATTTCAGCAATAGAGAGGTAAGAAATATGCTCTCGGCAGCTTTCTTCGGTGATGAGCAGTACACCAGTTGGTACTTCATTTTGAAAAGATCAAGGACATTTAAATTGCCATTGTAAAACCTGCTCAAATACGCCATTGATGAACTTGTATGATTACTCGCAACACGGGCTCCTATGTAAATTGTTGCGTCAGTTTTTTCAGACCGGTCATCTTCTCCGATTAGAGTTTTATTTAGTGACAATGCAATTATATTGAACAGCTGAAAGTAGACGACGTTGTAATCGGCTACGCTGTAGAAATGTTTTTTACTCGGAAACAAATGAATCCCTGACTGGATTTCTGATGTGGTGAATACACGATATCCAGTAAGAGTAATAGACATTTTGGGTGCTTCTTATTCGTAGTGGGCAATCGAAGGTGGGATGTGCGTTACTTCCAAGCCGATATTAACAGCGCGAATATTTAAAGGAATAAGACGGTCTCTAAAACGTTTATCTCACAGGGGACAAGGGCTTACAAACAGAAGCGCCATTCAAACCCATTATAATATGTTAAAATGAATTCTTTAAATCTGTATAAGAAAAGTAGTGCTTACGTGAGTCCCAATTAAACACAAACGTGGAAATTCTTTACCATTCCAAGAACCGCTCCGAAATCCAGGAAAACTCCGGAACCTGGTTTGTACCTCTGGAAAGGGGAATCTTTAAGGTTTGATGTTTTGGGGAACTGGATTTTCCGGGTTGTTACATGTGACGTGACGTAATGAACATTTGGGGTTTGTATCGTGGGAGATGGATGTTTCAGGGTTTGACGTATTGGAAAGCGAGTTTGGATCTATGGAGATGAGAAGATGTGCGTTTTGGTCTTTTTGGAAAATAATTTCACGGGTTTTGACCTTTAGGGAAGAACAGTTATCTTGTTTTGGACTTCTTGAAATAAGCATTTTCCGATTTGTGCCATTAGATACGAATCTTTCCCTGTTAGTACGGTAGTATTATTTTATTTTCCTGGTGGAATACGTTTTGAGCAGAGATGGTTTCCGTTTTCTGTGTTCTATCGTTATGGATAGAAAGTGCCATTGCTTGTGGTGATATTACTGGTTTTCTAGTTTTTCTTAGCACTTGCCCGTTGCAAAACTGGTTTTATACTTTTTCGGAACTAAAACTAAACTAGGTTTTTTTGGAATACGACGTATTTGGAGAACCAAATTTTCAGATTTTATTGGGACATTATCCTTACTTCTAGTTTTTTCGGGGGGATTTGAACCTCTTGAGAACAGTTTCTCGTGTTCTTTCGGGACACATACGAGAACCGATTGTTGGGTTTTCGGTATATGGTGCTTCTGGGCACCAGACAACCATAAGTCCGAAAATTCGGATTCTCGGTAGTTCAGGAAAATTTTCCACCTAGGATAACATCAATTCTCTACGACGGGTATCTGCTAAAAGTTGCGTGTTTTAAGACTGATTGGTTTCTTAATTGCTTTTTTACACAATGTGCCCCAGTGGTTTAAAACATAATTGGAAATATCTCATGTCCAAAGGCTTGAGAAACGAAGATGCCTCTTATTTGTTACTAAACCCATGTATATTACTATGCCCAAATATACATAAGAATCTTCATGGAAAATCTGCTCATGTGAAAGATTGGCTGTAGTACACACTCGGTTGGAACTGATTTTAATATCGCATTCAAATATATGTTTCATAGTGAAGGTAAAAGAATCTACAATAATCCACATTCATGGTTGAAGTTTGCATTGTTTTTAGGTTTCATTTACAAATTAATAACTAAATTTGAAAGTTTATGACTGAAAACTACCAACTTCGTATCAACTTTTTCTTTTGAAATAAATTATCCAGTGGCTTTTCTTTATGGCCACCAATATAGAAGCATAGTTTGAACATTTGTTTATGGACAATTTATCCGTAATGACCGATAGCCGAAACCCGTATGCGTATAATTTTATTCAATACACATTATCACGTCGTAGTAAAGAGAATCCCATTGTTTTTCAGTGGGTAAGTGGGAACCTGTGTAATTGTACTGACACGTAGACGACTATACATATTACGTTAGAGCCGTTTTGCCCTTGTGCCCCAAGTGGATTCTGCAATTCTTCAAAGCCTGTTTAGGCTTGTTTCTGAACACCCCTAGATAATCTATTTTGTAAACAAATTTACGGTTTATTAAAATTTTGTTTGCATTCTATTTGATATTTATAGTTCATGAAATTTGTTGTAGTTGAAATCACAATTAGGATTTTTATGTGCACATATTGTTAATATTATAGTTTAACAGCAAATAATTAACCTTAATATATATGGGTAGCATTCATTAGATTGATAAGTTATAAATATGTGACATAATATGTTCAGGAAAACCGTTTCACACAAAGCAAAGATATCAGAAGCCATCATGATTAAAAAAAGCCAAGCATGAAAATATTCCACTGATGAATAGAAAAGACGATGAAGGAGTGGCCTGGTTACCTAATCATTACGATTCTTTACTTTTGAAGTTATTTTAAAATTTCGTAAAATACTGTCATATTCATTTTTCTCCTTGTATTGTAAACCTTTATCCTGAAGAGGACCAATGACTTTGGTCGAAACGTAGAGAATAAAAGTTACAAACCATACACTCGAGGATTCCCTTATCATTTGATTACCAATATATGTAACATTTTTACACTGACCGATACACGAAATTTGTACACATGTATTTATATTCAATATGCATTTTCAAGTAATATTAGTAAAGAGAAAGCCTATGTTTTGCCGTGGGTAACCTGAAACCAGTGCAATTTTACTGACACAACGATTACTATATTACAATAAAGTAGTGTTGCCATTGTGACCCTTGGACTCGGCAATGCAGAGGGCTGGGAAACAAAAATTGCAAAATAGGGTCAGGGAGGGAAAAAACTACTAAACAATCAAACTCATAATACAGTCGAACCTGCCTATAAGAACACATAAAAATTCGCTCAAATTGAGTGCTTATAGAGCTGATTTCTTATAGGCTATAAGAACTAAAGTGATTATAGGCTTTAAGAACTGAAGTGACTATAGCCCATAATTACTAAAGTGACTTAATGCTGCGAGCACAAGGGATCTGAGCCTGTTAATATGAAACCAGTCATAATAAATGTTATTGCCATATATTATCAAATACTATATCGATCAGATAACTTGTTGTGGTTTACATTTATACACAAACATTTTATTTTATTTTCTAATATTGACTAAAATGACTATGTTTTTTGGTTTTAGAAATATTAATACTATTTCACACTTTTAACAAATGGTTGACATGCTAAATTGTACACTCTAATTGTTCAAAAATGCTTAATGACGAGACTGGAAATTGCAAATGGCTACCACCAGGTCATGATTTCCACCCTTATCGGTTTTTTTCTACCGACTAAGAGATAACCAAAATATTCTAAGCATTTTGCATAAAGTCATCTTCATTTACCTTCCTCCCAACTGCTCTCTTACGCTTGTTACACCAAGAACCTTTTTGAGCAAGGAGAGTTATGTATGCATACGCGTTTTTTGAAGAAAAAGTTCTTATAGAGCTGGTGGGGTATGCAATTAAGCACTTTTTATAGTTCCTTTAGGCCTGGTGTTCTTTTAGAGGTAGTTCTTATAGCTATGACCCTTAACATGCAAATCCCTATACCTGAGAATCGGGACAAGGATTTATTGTTCTTCTAATCAGGTTGTTCCATTAGGGCGTGTTCCTTTAGGCAGGTCCGACTGTAATATCAATGAAACTTGATGATCGGTTTGTGCGAGACAACGTAGCCAACTATTTTGTGTTCACAAGGACAGCTTTTAGTAATTGTAACAAGTTTGGGTACTTTTAAATTAATTAAATCTATAATATGAGGACCTGTGCGTTAATTATTGGAATCGATGAGTCCTAAAATATTTTGCAAATACTATGTAAATATTGTTGAACCAGAAACTTAACCTACGCAAATAATATATAAGAATATTATAAACAATGACCAATCGGTATCCTAGCAGTTCATTTGCGTTATGAAATCGTCTCTCCCAAATTAGCAGAAAGCCAGCCAATGCATGTAAGTTGATCATCCCGACGAAAACATTCGTCGCTCTATCTTCCAGAGAAAGTGGACTTGTAATTTTTATTTCTTCCTGGCGAACAATCTTCTTTTCAAATCTAATCCGATCTTTCATCATGCTTGACCTAATATTTTTGTGGAATTCGGTGTCCCAGTACTTCCAAATCCCTCCTTCAAACAAATTCCGTACCACTTTTGAAGAAGCAATTTTGCTCAATGGGCCTGCTATTACTATATTGTAATCTACTGCGACTACCAAAGGTTCACTCATGTAACATGTTCTTCTCTTCATATGTGTATTTGTATTGGCTTTTAGACTTATCAAATCCACAGCGGGATGCAAATACCGTTGCACACTTGTTGAATACCCAAGCATAGCTTCCTTCTTCGCTTTGACCAGCCTCTCGATCACCAGTTGTAATTCATTTACACCTGTAATCACTGTAAATCCCGCGTGGTAAAATTTCTTAAAAGTAGCCAGCGTCGTATATCGTTCCTTACTTATGAATATCTCGGACCGGTTGCCAAGCTCAAGCTGAATTTGGGCGTCCTCGATGATTCGTTTTGGTTGTTGTGAGCTTTGATAAATGAGTCTGTAGCCGTTACTCCAGAGTTGCTCAATACTTGTGATTATCTTGTCTGGTGTTCGAGTTGTGGTGAAAGTGGTGAGACTTGCGTCAAAATAAGCACTAAAGAAGAAGCAAGATAGGGCCCAGATTTGAAACAGAAAATGGTTCCGCTGAAATGAACTTATAATTTCTTGCCGCGCTACAAGTGGAGGAAAAAGAGCCAACGCAGTTGTTTTCCTTGCTGACTTCAGTACGAGCCAAACTATAAAGTAACTTAACACAAGGACAAGTTGGACCGGTGAGGTAATAGCCTTGGCCAATAGCGGATATAGAAAGATGCTATCAACGTACTTCTGTCGGTCAGCACAGTACAGAAACTGGTAATGTGGTTTGTGTAAATGCGGGAAAACTTCAATGGCTGAGCCATGTTGTTTGGTAACATGGGCCAAAGACAAACTTCCACGAGAAAGAGAAGACGAATCTGCGTAAAGCCAAAGGATGTTAGTTTTATTAGATGCGGAGTTACCTTCAACTAGGGTCATGTTGAGTGAAGACGCTATTGTCACGTAGTAATGGCCGTAGGCAACGTGCCAGGTTACTTTAGATCTAGATTGACTGTACATGTCTCGCATTCTAGGAAACGTCTTTGATCTTTTGTACATTAGTGATGGGTTGGGCAACCATCTGCTAAAATAGGCTATTGAACCACATTCAGATGCCAAAGGTAATGAAAATATTGTGAAAATAACCAAGCTGGAAACACTACAATAGCGTGGAATAAAATTCATAGTTATAACCTGCTCAGCATTTGGTATTATCTGGGCCCATGTAACCTGGAGAATGATCGTCGCAAAAAACATTGTCAATGTCAGTACAAATTGTTTTTGCACAACCACAGAGTAGCGTGAGGAGTAATTAATATTAGCAACACTATCTCATATTTCAGATATGATATTTCATCCATTCCCTTAGTAAATTGTTTTCGTTCAGTATGTAGCCTCGTATGACATGCCAATATTAAAAGTGTCGATTAGTTTGACTAAGAACGGAATCGATTTTAGCTAAAACTTAGTGGATAGTAAATTATGAAGGAAATTGATGCTCTTTACCCATTCTTATGTGAACGTTTGGAAGGCTACCGATGTTACGTCCGTGGTAGCTCATACAAAAGTGACATATCGATCGCTACTTATGCTTTATACAAATATTTGTTAGAAGATGCTTATCATTTGAATCAGAAGCAGGTTCAAAAGTACACATAACTAAGAATTATTATCTTTGACAGTCGAACGACTAGTGAAGTATGTACTAAGTAAAAACACTTGTGGATAATATATAGCCTGCGTTAAACAAATTAGATTGGGTCTGAGTAATTGTCGTATTTGTTATATATTTCAAGTGGGAAATAATCAAATGTCAAAATTTGCTAGATTCGTCATCATTAGCAACGTCAGAAAAATTTTCAACTCTGAACTAAGTGCGATAAGCCTAAATATTTTTTTCTGTATGTTTTAATGATGGACATACTTGTGGGACATATATAGCATATATTCATAATCCGCTGGGAACATTGTCGACTTCTACATTAGCAAATTAACGTTCCCAGCTTAACGTCGCGTCGTATGGTCCTGCGATCAAATGAACATCACCATTAGCCTGATATCAAACCGAATTCATGAATGTTAAACTAAATTTTACCAAGCTTTCGATTTCTGAAGAGAAAACTGAAGGTTATGTTCGAAAAACTACGATGCATGGAATGAAGTTTGCACAGAATTCAAACTCACCTCCCTTGAAAACGCTAAATTTACATGCATGTGCATTCTTCATGAAATGCCCTGACAGGTTTTACAAATATCGTTTTTTGTGTGATTTAAAACAAGAAGCCAACCAAAGGCGAATATTTCCTCCGAGTCCTTGAATGAGCCGAGCCCAAAACAGCTACCTGTGAAAACTATATGCATAGCGGGTTCTACCTGAATTTCAGCCTCCATTAGACAACGGCACTCTACTCAAACCTCATGAACAATATAAAATCTAGCATAGCATTTTGCTCTTAACCACCGAAATTGATTCACCCCATGCTGGACGAATCATTTGTAATTATATGCAGAATGAATGGTCATGTAAACCAATTCCAGCTGATTATGGTGTTTAGAATTTAAACTCATTGTCAGACTTATCTAAAGAGCAACCAAGTACAAATATCTAATCTACAAAACTTGTTATGTCCATTCGAGTATGAGTAAGTGTAACCCATCATTTAACTATCATATCATCTTGCGAAGTATTGCTAAAAAGGCTATTATTCTTATAACTATGCTTTGTATCGCTTACTGACAGTATTCTCTTACGAAAATCCAATATCCAGTAACGTCTTATGATGGGTTATTGATCGTCTCCTCGGAAATCCATTGTATTGATTTAGTTCTCCAAGGTTTGGCCCGTGTAGTTATGAAACAAGTAGTTTGCAATGTTCACTCGGATATTATTTAGTTCAGCCAATATCTTATCTTATCTACAAGCCACAAGCAAATACTTTTTGACAATTTGTTTTATGACTTTAACTAATACTATGCCATAGCTTCACCACGTCTCTATACTTGGATTGTTGGCTTATTATGCTATAGTTAACGTATCTTTTATGCGCAATATTTCTATATTATGTGGCAGTCCCATAAATTTATGATCGGGCAGTTTTCTGTTCAATTATAAATTGTTTTATTGAAACGTCAGTAGAGCATCAATTAATTGACATTTCATTGTAGAATAATACTCAATTAAAAAAGTGTTGTCAATCAAATGAAATGGAGCACACGATATACTGATAACTGGCATCACACCCAGAGCCTTTGCTACTGACCTTGACCGGATTCTGTCATCAGTACGGAACGCCTGTTGTATAGTTCGCCTAGCTCTTGTATAATTTCTTCGTTTTATTCTATCAGACATTTCATTAATTTCCTTAATCATCTGTAAAGCAAGGCAAATACCAAAAAGAGAAAACAGTATCAAAAACAGTATCGAAAAGTACAGTAAGAATGGCAACTCCGTATGCACGATTAGTATCCATAGTATCAAAATACTAATTACGTACATCGAACCTAAACCAATTGTTAGGCACGGCTCTAAAATATCTAAACAGGAATCCAAGGCTAATTTAATCCTAGAATGGTATCTATGAAGTACCTCTAAAGGCATATGGTATTGTAATAGTAGACTTAGAGTAGACCCTAGATATAGCCATAATAGGCATACTAAAACAGTACCAATCGTTGCCATGTGGACACAAAAGAAATATACACTGGAATTGAAACCCGTTCGTAATAAAGTAAGAATGTACCAAAGTGGGGCATCGATGACAGATTCGTTGATGAAATAATAGATTGGGTCGATTTGCAGAAAAAGAGAACAGACAGTCAAGCAATATGGAAAGATAGCTAACGCCGATAGTAGTGGCAGGAGAATGAGCTCCAGAACGGGAGTCCTATGCGGCCCTGGAATACCTTGAAAGGCAGTAAAAAGTATCAACAGATTTAGAATTTTATTCATAAAAACTTGAACGTGTTCGAACTTACTGGAGCGCAAACTTTGTTCCAGTATGATGAGCTGGTTCAGAGTATGTAAAAGCCTGGAGTCCTTGGTCAATAGAATGAATGTAGGAGGTACAAATGAAGCGAGTACAATCAAAATCAGCATTGCATAAGAGCTGCCTCCACTAGGTTCATACTGGAAGGTCATTGAAGGTTGATGTGAGCTGAATAGGGGGGATTGAAGTACAACAAAGACAGACAGAAGGGTGTATATTGCAGTCGAACCGTGAAGGCAAATGTTACGGAGTTTTTCAGCGTTTGAATTGGTGCTTATTTGAGTGAGAGTCTCGGTAACAGGATCGAAGAGAACCTGTTGACTTGGAGTGGCCCACTTGTGCAAATTGAGAGTCAAAGAGATCCAGCGTTTTACGTATGCATGCATTCTGTTCAGCAGCAAAATCAAACTGAAAATAAGTTGGGTAAGGGTTGTGTAAGTATAGTTACCATATTTGATATTAGTTCTTAGTTGAAAATGTAATCGTCTATTTCTGTAGAATAATTGAATATTTAATAAAAGAAAATTATTTTTAGGAAGTACATATTACATGTCTCTTCTGGATATTGTAGACGTATATCTGCTTTCAACTTTAAATTAATTTTAAGAACACATTCTTGGAACATTATCGAAAATCTTACCTCGAAATATCGATTTTGAAATCTTATTAGATAAACCTACGGAGCCCGTAATTACCCCTGAAAATTCCATAAGTAAGGAGTCAAAGTTTAAGTTAATTTAATGAACACACTGTGTATATTATAAAAGTAGACATGTTTCAAAACAAGGAACCCTAGAGGTTACTATGAAAGAGCATAACAGGTTATTTAACGTGTGCATTTCAGGAATATATAATTAGAATTTATATATTTTAAAAATATTCAAGGGCTTTCAGTGCTCCCTATCTCGGTGACCTAAATGATAATAGAACTTTTCAGTGTTCTGTGGAGAAATGCTCTAGAGACAGGCTGAAAGGTCACTCTCTACTGATTCCCTCACTGCGTGCCAAACAATTCCTTTCTCAGCCACTCTTCTAGGAATGAAGAGCTGAGCATGAGAGACTATGAGTATGAAGGAGACTACCCCTTGAAGGGTCTATGCATGCACAGAATATGTTCCTCGTTGCTTGCACAAGAATATTTTTATCACATGTTTTTCATAGCTGCATTGCAGAGATCATTGAATGATCGCGTCCTCTGCTAACATTCAAAAATTCAGAATTTATTTAGATTTATTTAGATCCAGGCCCGCCATTCGTCCATTCCACCAGAGTTATAAAATGTTTCCGTGTTTACATAGTTGTTTATGAATTACAAGTTTTATCGTCTTGCCTGTTACACGAGTTTTGTCAAAGAAATGGCCAATAGTAAACACACTTTTTGAGTATTTTCAAGGCACAGATGGATGTTAAGAAATGCGTGTGATGCGAACTACCTTATCGATTAGAGTTCGTTGGTATTACTAATGAGAACATTTTTGTGTACTTTTACATACACAATTAAATTAATTTACGCAGTGGAAAAGAAAAAGACAAATAATGAAAAAATGTTGGGCGAAGTATATTATTTCAATTCGACAACAGGAAATGCTAGGTTCTGGAGTGTTTCATGTTGCAGAATAATTCCAGGGACATTCGATTGTCGTAATCCTAAATCGGCGCCGGCGTCAATGTATGTCACATAGATTAGATTCTGTGATTGTAAATACTTTTTACTTTTTACATATCCTATGCCTCTGTTAAACCGTGCAGTTTGACCACAATAAAAGTTAGAAGATAGCCTGAGACGGAGCCTCCTCCATGCCATCATAAATGAAGAATACATTTCTGACCTAATCCAATTGATCACACTTCGTCCACATTGTCGTAAAAAGGAATATGCTCGTGAAAGACACCAGTGGTTACCAATCCAAATCTCGGCACAGATCAACAAATGTGCGGGAATTAGTAGACATAGAGAAACATAAAATATAGTCTGAATATTGTAAGATATTCCTATGGGTTTTGGCTGTTGCATTTCAAATTCTCTTTTTTCGCTTCAAACCTTGTTGTACCACTCAGTTCTTCGACGTTGCCAATCGGACCAGTACGTCCACAAATGGGACTGAAACAAGGAATACAGCCTCGTATTAAAGACTCCCGGATGAATAGGAAATCGATCTATAACAAACCATTTGGACAATTGTCGGTACGGTACTGTACTAACATGTATTATCGCATTATTTTGCAATGTTTTCGACTGCAACGCAGCTCTTTCCATTGCCAACGCATCGGAAAGGAAATCCACATATGCCACGTTATTACAAAATTGAATCTTTTCCAGATATAACCTCTGCCGATTTTCGTAAAACTTTCGATAATCTTCAGCAGTTTTTGGTTTTTGAACTAGCTTGAGTAGTCTTTGCTCCATTGACGTCATATACCTTGACAGTTCGTAACCCACAGCTTGTACTCCGCTTTGAATGATGGACTTGTACCGCCTTAAATGTTGTTTAGCACATGCTAGAACCGCCTCGTGGGAGCCTTCCATCCCAGACTCTTTCACGCATGTTGCCAGATGATTGTATTCACGCTCAGAAGGTCCGGAATATATTGTAAAATTTGCATCGACGATTTCACTGAGTGAATTTATTGGTTCCTTTTGTTGCGGGGTTGTGAATTGTTTTATGTTGTCGCCCTGGAACCCATAACTAAAGATTATACCTGCAATTAGCCATGGTCCGAGTATGTATTTATAACGTTTCATGTAATCGTCAACGCCTTGACATAGTAAGATTTCGATCGTTGTGTATATAAACATGCAACATTTTTCTCGCATCGCTATGAAACTGATAATGGTGCCGGTAAACATGCACATAGTTGTTAGACCTATCCAGGAATAAACATCGAAGGCAGAAATGTAACCGACAAAGCTGATTCCAACAGTACGGTCGGTTAGAGTGCACGATAAAAAGTGTATCGGGTTGTGATTTGACCATTTGATGTTTTGCCACATTCCTAAAGTACGAAAATGGTTTACGGAGGGTATTGCCCTAGTATATTTGCCGTGATAAATGGTTTCAATATATGTGAAGTTAGGGAAGATGGCATTCAGCCATTCAATATTCTCCCGACTTTGTGGCATCTTATAATATCGCTTATTAATACCATCGTGATATTGGAGTATTCCATTATTTGATGGAAACATACCCCTAAGATCCATGTTTGCGTCAAATTCAGTTACGAATGAAAAAAGTGGCGCTGTTCTGTAGAGCTTATTCTCACAATGCAACACATCTTGTTTAGAAGCGAGTTTGTGTAAGTGTCGAGTAATCATTTGGTTACAAAACGGGTCCAAAGCGACTGTTAAATTTTTCACAACAGCACCAGTGTCTATGATGTAATTACCAATGCTGTTACCGTCGTTATTAAATTCCCAGACCAGAAGGAACGGATATGTTGGGAAAAGTCGGAACTGTGAACAAAAGTAATCATTATATAAAACGGGAACAAACACGTCGCGAAAATTGTACTGGGGAATGTCTCTGGTACTGTATCGGTGAGAAGATTTGACGTTAACCACGTACCAATTATTCCTTCCAGTCGTACTCGTCGTGAAGTATCGATGATCGTGGTAAGGGAAAATTTGCGTTTCAAAAATAGTTGCAGTATGAGACTTTGAGCTGAAACATTTACTTGCTGGGAGAAAGAAGTAAACGTCGTTATCGCCTTGTGGCCAACCCATAAATGGAAGAGACCAGATAAGGCAAGGTTTTGGGTTCACGAAAATTTGAACAATGCAAAGGCGTCTTTCAGGAGGTTTTGCAGAAAACTTGAACTCACCAAGATTTTGAATTTCAAAGTAGGACAATCCATTGCGGTGGAAACATGTCAGTGGATAGTGGGCTTTCTTCGAAGTTTCGTTAAAAACCTGCTGAGTTAAAATGATGGGGATTTTTGTAGGGGATAAGGCCTGATTTATGTGACCAATGGTCGTGCTATTGATTGTATGTAAAATTATATGTACATTGCAGTTACGGAATGGCTCAAGGTTTTCGTTTAGGTCCCATCCTTCTGTAACTGAAATGGCCAAACTTACGAAGCACCAAGCGATACAGGTTTTTCTCTCCATCGTCCCTTGCTATCAAGTGGCTATGTTTTTGCAGCGGAGGTAAAGTATGTTTTTCTTCAACTCAAGGTACATTTCAATGTCGGTAATTGCTAGGTAGCAAAGGGTACCCCTTTTCGGTAATTGAACTAGTACCTTGCATTTTGCCACGGGTTTTCGTTGAATCACTTACTTTACTGAACTGAAGGTGACAGGTTGGTACCAGGTATTTTTCGAGTACCTTGGCGATTAATTGTTTTAATGTCTTGCTGCGCTAACCTGTTTCACTGAAAAAACACGTGCAGCTTATTTTCTGGCTTCAGTCTAATGGTTTGGCAGAGGTGTATTAAACCATTATTGGTAAGTTTATACGTGAATATTCTGTCTTCATGTATTTTACTGTGTTTTACGACTCGATAGAGTGAACTCAAGTCGCATGCAGGGACTATCACAAATTGGCCCCAATTTTCGAAGTTTTTTTTCTCAAAAATTATGGAAGATTTTGATCTGTGCTCTGCTTTGGAATTAGAATTTTAGTAAAAAATATTCAAATAAAAAGATATTTAAAAAATGTTGATTTTTACATTAGGAATATCTTGAGAAATATGATTGATGGAAGAGAAAGGGCTACCCGGGCTATCGACGTGTTAAGTAAACAGGCATTGAAATACTGAAAGATCTGGTACTTGTTTTTCTAGTGCGATAACATACGCCATCCATAATATATGAATAAGTAGAATAATATGTGCCGGACAGAAAGCTTAGGCGCCATTAAGTTTTGCTGTGGTACCAACTCAAATTAGTATCCGGTACTTTACGAAAGAAGTGGGATATAAGTGCCACATATTATCTAAACTCGTTCAGAATATGTTGTTAGAACATAGCGCTGCGAATATTCAACGAAAGCTAAAACTTTTGATGTAAGCTCACTGGAACAATGTTGGCTCCAATTGTCTGCATCGTTTGTGTTAGTATGGTAGCAGCGGTACTTAAATTTAAACAAATTCTTAACCCCTTTCGGTGAGTGCACAGTTCACATTGTATCTCATATGTTGAATTAAGCCCCGGCGGGAAATATCAACCACGTCCTGTCACCAATCGACGTTCCAGCGATTCTCACATTTCAAATATTTAAACGAGTGAATTCAAGCAGAAGACCAGAGAAATGTTTTGAAAGGCATAGATTGTCTCTATATGTAATAGACAATATAGGAAACTATCACTTTGAAGCCTCTCCCCCACCAAGGCGTTTGTGCACCATTCAAATATTCGTAAGCCCCAAGCCATGCATTGCCTGGTCATTACATGAAAGCAGCACACTTGCAGTACAAGTGAACAAGGTATGCACAAGACCAGAAGTTTACTTGTCTACCCTTTTTGATAATCGAATCTGGTTCCGTTTCTCCAAGAATGATAAAAAATTTGCTGTATCGTTTAATCCATCTGGAAAGCACGGCTGGTTCATCATGCATGTCAAGTCCAGCCACAGATTCCAAACGGAACATATTCCCGACGCCATGTTTACCGATTTTCTGGGTCCCATTCTTTTCCAACATTATACATGCTCCGATCAGCGACTTATTTCAACATTCCCAACAATACTTATTGGTGAAATAGAAGTTAACGAAAAGGCTGGGGNTGAAATAGAAGATAACGAAAAGGCTGGGGACATGTTGGCAGTAAATCTTAATACGGCCTTGAACGAGTTAATAACGGTACTGGACGCAGTTTGTGTCAATATTTTATTCAATAATGTTTACAAGCGTGGGCCTGAAGAAAATGTTTCAATCTGCTTGGACAAGATGAAGCCACATCCTTTGCCACTGTATGCAAAAACCAGAACCTTTAGCAACGCAATAGATTGGAATTTAAATTTCGATAATCAGAGATTTGTTATTCGTTACAAAATATTTAAACCCAAAATGAGTCTTAAAGCTGAAAATTCCCATCAGATTGATATTATTGAAGCACGTTGGCTTGACAAAATGTTCTGTAATTTCACCTTTCTGGATTCATCTATCGCATTTTTTGAAATAGAACTACCGATAGTGACGTCTTATGACGAAAAGTATGTCTGGCAAAACTTTATGTAGCCGAGTAGCGTCAATTTGTATTTTCTTTCGTGCCGACAAAAGATATTTGCATCAGGGATTAGTTTACTGGGATTTGCACATGCATTCGATTTATACTCCCGGATATTCGTATCACGACAAATGCCAGTTCTCATTTGCCAGCCCGACAATTGCCAGTGGTCTTTTGCCAGTATTTCTTTTCCCAGTAAATACGACGTCTTTTCCCAGTTTTTCCCCCTTCTACAAGCTTCCACCATATTAAATGAATAACACATGTTAAATGAACACACAATAACACACATGAATAACACGTGTTAATTAACGCTTCCACCATGCTAAATGAATAACACGCTTCCACCATGTTATTTGTTATTCCACCACGGTGGAAGCGTGTTATTCATTTAACACGGTGGAAGCGTTAAAATAACATGGTGGAAGCGTGTTATTCATTTAACACGGTGGAAGCGTTAAAATAACATGGTGGAAGCGTGTTATTCATTTAACATGGAGGAAGCGTTAAATTAACACGGTGGAAGCGTGTTATTCATTTAACATGGTAGAAGCGTTAAATTAAAACGGTGGAAGCG
>JAAXOA010001743.1:0-14984 GCA_036561885.1 Salina celebensis
TGAGCTTTAGCAGCGCTGTTGATACTCCCTATCGTGTGTCATAGAACGACTATCAGCTCGATTTGAAATTTGTTTGAAGATAGTTTTCGATATTTTCCTTTTCTTTCTTTTCCAGACGTATGCGAAACACGTTTTGTATAGTGTGGAGCCATGAAAACCTCGATTTACAGTAGCTTCTCTTTAAGTATTGCCATTTTTAATGAATAAAAAACAAAAAGGAAAAAAGCTCTCAAATTAAAAAAATAACCGTGAGTGGGAAGCACACTGCTAAGAATGCTCACGACGAATTCCAGGATAATAACATATTTTTTATCGGGATATGGATAAAACGAGTTTTGAATATCTTATGGAATTTTTTTCATATCTTTTTTTCCCCTTAGGAATTCCACGGTGACTATGGAGTAAACGTGTCCTCCAAATTGGTGACTTGGGTTAGCCAACTCCCGTACAATGTTGATCCAACTTATTTACGCTATAGAAAGTACGAAATCGATACGACAATAGAAGAACTACCGGATCTCTCAGTGCCTGCGCCAATTCCATGGTGGGTTTACTTTCTCGCAGCTCTTGCTGGTGTACTTCTCCTTCTTCTTTTAGTCTATGCGCTTTATAAGGTGAGAAAACAAAAGAAAAAAAACTTTACATTTTGTACATTATCTTTTTTCTTATCCAACGGGCTGAACAATAGAAGAGAGTAATAGTTTGGATTATGGAATTCTCATATTTCCCAGTGAAAGTAGCTTTTTTAAAAAGATCTATTCAGAAGCCCATTTTTTTTCAACGCGTTTTGCGGTGGCTCACCTCATGCATTTCTAATCCAGCATTTTGAGCCCTCGCGAGACTCGACTTTTCTTTGTTTGCTATATTTTTGTTTACATATTTTCTCACCTTTTTTATCCTCATAGTGTGGATTTTTCAAGAGAAGACGTCGTCCCACTGGACCTGAAGCACAACCGCTAAATAGATACTAAAAAAAATTCTGTAAAAAAATACGGCTCACTATAGAGTTTCGTCAACAACCGCCACCCCTATTTCTAAAGAAAAATCCTTGCAAGCATCAAGTCATCAAAAAGAGTAAGACTACTACGCAACAACGACACATAACAACAGGGAATTTCGCAACAAAAAGAGAAAATAGGGGGAAAACATCACAAAAGCACAGTGCCAAGCTTCGATGCATACCATAATGTAGCATAATACTGAAACAGTTTTCATACCTAAGGGAGTTTTTTTTTTCGCGAGTGCGTTTCTAGCTTTCACCGCTCCGTATTGTACGCAATTCTATTGTTTTTTTGTGTCAATAACAAAAGTACTTTCACTTTGTGTACGGAAGGAGCCTTTAAATTTATTTCGCCTTTCGGTGTTCACTTGCAATCTTTTGTTCCCCCAATTTTATGCTCCAGTCACTGCCACCTTTTAGTTTTTTTTCGCATGATTCATGACAATGCAGCTAATCAACTAATTATTTTAATTGTAATGAAAAGTGTGGTTGTGCATGTGGTAAAATAGAGTTTTTTAAAAAGAGTCACTTTTTTTCCTCGGAAGTTTTTCGTAGTTTAGACTTGAATTAAACGAATCCATTTTAATTAACTTATTACACTTGTTTTGTTTCTATCTTAGAGCTAGTATAAACATAGGAGTTTTTGTGAACGGCCATATATCTTGATTAATATCTCATTAATGGATGATCTGCATTAAAACTTAATAAAAATGTGTAATTAATGTGTGTAAAAAATAGTGTAATTTGTATTTTGTCTGGAATTGACGCATAATTAAAAAATAACGAATAAAAAAAGTTTGAATGATGAAAGACGTGCTAATTAATGTACACACCTTGAAGTATTTGATAACAACTGGAGTTTATTTGAGAATCATTAAATATCATAATCAACAATTCAAAGGAGCATGTTTGCTTTTTAAGTAGTACGGTAAGTACAATAATATCTTGTTACAATGGACTTCCAATTCAGCTATAAAAGTGAAAGGTGCAGCCATCGAATTTTATTTTAAAAAGGAAAAAAATAAATCATGATATGTCAAGTATGTTCCGGGTTATTTGAGACTTCTGGAAGTAATACAAATCGAAATGTATTATAATATGATAATTGAAGATTAAAAGGTCATTTGTACAACCTTGAAGTATTTGATAACAACTGGAGTTTATTTGAGAATCATTAAATATCATAATCAACAATTCAAAGGAGCATGTTTGCTTTTTAAGTAGTACAGTAAGTACAATAATATCTTGTTACAATGGACATACAATTCAGTTATAAAAGTGAAAGGTGCAGCCATCGAATCTTATTTTAAAACGGAAAAAATAAATCATGATATGTCAAGTATGTTCCGGGTTATTTGAGACTTCTGGAAGTAATACAAATCGAAATGTATTATAATATGATAATTGAAGATTAAAAGGTCATTTGTACACTAATACCACTTTAAGATATAAAATAATGGACGATTGTCGTTTTTAAAAAATGTTGTAATTTGTACAACTACGAAATAATAAAAGAAAACAGAGAAAAAAACAAACATTCTCATTAAAAAGATGCGATTTTAAAAATCCTTCTTCATAAAAACGCGATTCACTTTAATTCATTATTCAACAAGGCAACCGGTTTGTATTCAATCACAGCTAAATCCAAATAAGAGTTTGTCCAATTTATCGTTCACAATCTTATCTACGGTCGGTATGAGCGGGATACACTTTATCCTTTCAAATTAGTTTGAGACACTTTTTTCAGTACAGTTGATGAGAAAGCTCCAGTTATAAAGTAAATTGAGTTTCAATGAAGGCGAGCTTACAATTGCCGTAAAAATTTGCACGAAAATATGGGACGTGAATTTTTACGTTGATCATCCTCCATGCTTTTTTTATCCATAAAAATTACCTAGCTATACAAAAATACATTATCATTACCTACGATTGACAATATTCCGCTGAACTAGATGAACATCGTTTTTTGAACTGCTACGTCTAGTTTAAGCTGCCGGTAGTTACTTTTTCAAAAAGATGATATCAGTTTTATGATTGAGGCACATGATTGACTGGCGTAATTCCAGATTTTCCTAACAAAATGACTACCATAACATTTCAGTATAAAATCTGATTACTGAAGACGATATAAAAAGGCTTATCTATAATTTTGAAGACTATTTTTTTCTCGATCTACGTAACTGGCAGTTAGGTATGTTTCCTTCCTTTTTGCATTGACATTGCCAACTTTTGATAACCCATCAAAAGCAACTAAAGTCAACTTTTTTTTCGTCGTAAACTTTGCCAACTATCTTTTTCTCTCTTTTGTGATGAAGTCCATCAATTAGATTAGTGTAATGGCTTGGCAAGTATTATGTATCAACGGAGTTACCCTCTCGATCAAATTTGTATGCGGCTATTTTTGGAATTTGAATCTTTCTCAATCAGATCTCCGTTTCTCTTTCAGTCTCTATCATCCGCACAACTTATTTGTCCACTGCTACTGCTGCTTGCTCCATCACCTCGTCTTCCTAATCCAGCTTGTTCACTTCTACTTAAAGTATCTTCCTCATCATCGTCCTCCTCTTGCTCGCCGCTTTCATCATTATCTTTGCGATCAGTTGTGTCTTGTCGAGAGAACTCTTCCTCACGTTTCGCTCCCCTTTGGCCTCTATTATTACTTGTACTGGAACTACTATTGTGATTATGATTAGATAGCCGGGGCTCCTCGCACTTTTTATTGTTGTCATGATCATCATGCTCGTATTCAGCTCCCACTCCGGGTGTCCGTTTCCTATGAATTTCCTCCGAGATCATTTCAAGATTGGATAAGGCTAATGAGTAAGCTCGTTTCGCGGCAGTGATGCTGGACTGAAGTTTCACGGTTCGGGTTTTCACCTCACTCAACGCTGTGTTGAGTCGATTTTTCATGTCAAAATACGGCTTCGACTTGAGTATATCCTTCTCTAAAAGTTTTCGCAGCTCGTAAACTCGATTCTGAGCTGCGTAAAATTGCTCTGCGAGAGAGCGATGACAGCGCTCGCTATCCGACTTTTGTTTCTCCGCATCCATAACCTGTATGGAAAATCAAATAAAAAATGGAAACGGTTATACTTTAGATATTTTATAACAGTAGAACAGACAACATGTTACTAAAAAATTCGCTTGGGGACGTTTATCAAATCAGTACACGGAAACTTTGTTTACTAAACAAATCCGATATTTTTCTTGTTAGTTTTGTTTTCGATGAAATAATGCCGTTTTTGTTTTCACTAAATATGGAAATGACTATAGGCTTTTTCCGTTTCACATCTGAAACTTTATCCCGGTGAAAGCATTGACTATGTAAAGTCTCAGTTTACTACTCTTGATACTGACTTTAAAACAAATTGCTTATGGAAAATGATACAAGAAAAGCAAAGCCCGACCATACTCAATATTATTCGTGTAGTGCAAAATGTAAAATAGGTAGCCGGTGCGGGGAAAGTATGTTAAAATGCCACACATTTAGCTAATAAATCTGTCTTTCGCCTTAAAAACGAGGCATCCACGTACTTATCTGCATTGGGTATTGGGTCAGTATTGACACATATTTCAAATTGCAAAACAAAGAAAATTCCCTTTGTAAATTGCAGTAGCACGTATATTGTATAGCGGAAAAAACTGCTTTATGAGCGCATGCTTGCCTTTGGCACGACAATCACTAGTGAAAGCTTTATAGAATTGTCGTTAACTAAGGCGTCCATAGTTCCAAGCACGTATTGTGAAAAGATGAGACGCAAGCCGTAAACAACCATTTCATTCACATTATACTTTCTCTTCCTTTTCATTCTCTTTCATCAGAGATTCCAAAGATAGAAAACGAGCAACAGCAGCACCCGTGCAGTAACTCACATGTCTGTCCAGAGTGCAGAAGACGCTCACCCACAAGGCCATTAAACCATTATGCATTAGTATAAAGGATGTTATAAGTTATAAGGAAGTAGACGAAATAGGAAAACGGACTTGAAATAAATGGAACAGAAATAGCCTTTCCTTCGCATTACAATAGTAAGTGTAATCTTGATAAAACACCGGAATTGGGAAATACAAGAGGGCAATGGAATCTCGCTGTGTGCACACAAATCGGCAACGTTTTGGTACCTCCACCCGGAAAAAATACTTCGCAGAAGCTTTTATGCTTTCTAATGAGACGACCAGCCATTTGGCTTGAATGACACTATACCTAACTCTATCTGAACGAAAAAACAATACGCTTTTTTTCCGCTTGCAAACAAACACTAGAAATGCACACGGACGGACGTAAAATACCATTTTGGCACTTTGTTGAAATCGACGCCATAATAAGTACGCCATTGAATACAAAGTGGCTGTAAACTGGCCGCAGTAGTATGCTTTATTACACATTTTCCCTAGGAGAAAGCCAGAGGAATGGTTTTATTGGAGAGAATTTAAGGAGAAAAGTATAACCGAGGAATATGGCTTTGACACAATGACAGATAGCGAATTTTCTACACACACGGGAAATAATGGCAATACGGAAAATGTAAACAGCTCATTAAGTACTGTAAAGAGCGAGCGGAAATGGCAGTATGCTAATAGAATATTGTAGTGTTTGTTTTTCCAACCTGTATTGTAGACTTGATTCAAAACTTCTTGCCAAGTGCTGTCAAAATTTTCGTCCTTTTCGTATCTATTCTCAACGGCAGTTACTGTCTCACGGGCTGCACGATGAACGTCTATAAAACAACAGAAAAACAACATTTTCTTATAAAATTATTTCTCTCTTTATATACTCTGCTATTAGAATATACTTCCATTTAAACCAGTTGATTAGAAGGAACAAACAAAGATATAAATGCTGCATGTAGGGGCTAATCAAAGTGTCATGCAGTGTGATTTATTGTGCAAACAAAAATAGCATAATATATCAGACTTCTAAAGGAGACACAATACTGATAACTACTCAGATAATCTGCTCACATACAACAGTTAAAGTACATATATATTATGGTTTATACTCAGGTTCAAACGCAGTGGAAGCTGGTTGTCTATAATTATTATCCAAAATAAACGCTTTCCTACAGCTCACTTTATCATTATCATTTTACTTTCTGTCATCACACAAAGTATTCCAGCTTGACTTTCACCAAACTCAATTCATACACACACAATCCAACTAGGAAAACGTGCATGCACAGTTTGACATCAATTACAGCTTTCTAATGAAACGAATGAAAGCAGAACGAAAAAAAAGTCTTCAGTGTTCATCTAAGCTAAACGAGTTAGGGAGTCGTTTCATTCAAAAATTAATATTAACTGGAAGGAAAGCCAGAAGAGCGAGTAAGAACGTAACCTTGACTTGGAATCGTCTTGTGATACATAAATCCTCATCAACTTTCTCTAATGTAGTCTTTGTAAGCTTGAAAGTACATTTTGGAAGTATGAAATGGAACAAATAATCCGATGAAATATTTGCCAATGCAGTCTCAATATGAGAATATTGTGCTGGAAGAAGAGAAAAAGGGTTTACGTGACAAACACGTTTACCCTTCAGGATCTCAAGCGAGAAAATGTCATGCTCAATAGATACTACTCCAAAATCGCTTTCTCTTTTTTCCCTTAAATGTGTATGTGCGTGGAAAGAGGATTTTTTCCCACAAAATCTCGTTATAATTCTATACAAGTCATTCTATTCTTCTGGAAATGATCGAGTACATTTGAAGTTAGTTTTTTTTACTCGGAGACATAATGTTTGATTCCTTTGATACTCATACTGACAGGGAACATCAAAATTCTCATGGGGGATCGAAAACGGTCTCTCAGGGTAGGAATAAAAGCTGGTCCAGTAGTACTAAATATGCCATAATAATAATTATATATATTTTTTGTATTATTTCTTCATTGAATGAAACTACAAATCCCGTCCATGGGTAGTTTTATACTGTGATTAATATTGTATAGAGGGTAATAGGCAAGCACGTGACTCCGTGACTTATCTTTCTTTTCATGACTTCTTCCTGGTATTACCTTCATTAATGAAAGGTGCCAAAATCCCTGTCTAAAAAATTCTTCAGGTTTCATATAACTATGAGAGGTACTCATTACAAAGCTGTTAGGCCTGCTAATACTATCAGTTACATAGTGTCCGTCACACAACCATTTACAAATCTTAGCCCGATAAACTAAAAAATCCCTTCGAAATAACAGGATTATTCAGAAAGTCCGGCTAAGCGAACTTAATTCGTTAAAAAAAAGTCATAATGAATGACTGCATAAAATGAAATTAATCAAATACATCCCGTTATCTAAACTTCTTGTCGTAATGTGTACAACCCATTCAAGTAGGCAATTATGGTAAACTTGTATATCTGCATGTATAAAACTACAAGTAGTAGTTTTTACTAATTGGGGTATTTTATCCAGAAAAGTATAACTAAAGGCAGTCGAAAGTTAGATAATAACGTATGCAACCGTAGGAAGTCTTTATATCGTAAAAGTTAATATAATATTAGGGGAAAGTCTGTCAGAATGAATATAACGAACCAGAGGAAAATTGTTAAGTCTTTCGACATCCAACGAACCGAAAGACTTGATGTTCCTCCAAATTAACTGGAATTGGGGAAGGGAAACATTTTTTATGAGGAAAAAGTGCTACAAAAAACTTTCCCTTTTGTCTGGTGTAAGACATCTCAAGAGTTTTTTTTTTCTGCTGTGAGCGATGAAGTTATAACGAGCATTTCTCAGAAAGAGAAAAAAAGTTCGGTGCTGTTTTTTTACTGATCGGGTTGGGTCTGAGAGCTTTAAACAGAGATTTAAGTAACTACTCAAAGCAATATGCGCAGCCCATCGATACTTTAGAATAATTGAGCATTTGGAGGACAACTCGTACCTGTAGCCCGATGAAATTGAGCGGCAGCTTCAAGACATTTTTTGTGTAGCTCATCCGAAGCTCCTTTGGCATCATAAAATGGTCGTGCTCGGTCTATAGAAGGACCCAATTTCCTAATAAGCTTTTCTAGTTCGCCTCCTTGTTGACTAAGCAAATGTCTGAATTGTCCGTTCGCTTCCTGAAAATGAGATAAAAAAATAGGGAATTACACAACTTTGAAGATTTTCATTATGGGAGCCTACGCAAAATTGTAATTTTCAAGCCTGTCCTTTCATATATCAGGAAATGGGAAAATTTATCGCTTTAGTACAGAGTACAATAAGGATTTTACTTAAAACCGGCATGTTTTTATAGCGGAATTTCTCTCAATATTATTCATTTTCGTATTATTTTTCCGCTTTGATAATCCTCTTTATACAAAGGTATTATATACTCTACTAATACAGTCGAGTGGAAAGCTGTAAAGAGTGAAATTGGAAGTGATGAGAAAGGGGATTAACTCTTTTCCATAATCGAGAGTTGTTTCAACACACACCATTTTTATTTTCCCGTAGTCGTATGCCTTTTAGTTCTGTCTCTTGTGAAATTACCAAAAGCAGCAAGAGCCTCACATACCATACAGGGAGTAGAGATGCATACTATAAATGTATATTTACACGATATTTTTATACTTGAAACTAACCCATATAAAAATTGTTATTTTAATGCACTGTTGGATTACATTTTGCTTTCTTAAACGTTCCATATCACAATCAATCCAGTTACACGAAGTTTTATGACTTAAAAGAGACTTTACTATGATTTATCGTACTGAATGCTGTTTGACAGCGGGAAATGAGCATCTTTTTTGCTCCTACATTTTGTTTGTATCAGGAAAAACGTATTTGAAATGGGAAATGATTCATTCCCACAGTTAACAGCTTTTCTGTTGGGAAAAAAGTTCTAAATCCCAAAACAGATTGCGAACAAGTCTGTTTGAAGTAAGCAAAAGAAGGCTAAGCCGTACTGTGGCTCGGTTTTTACGTGAGGTAATCGAATTACAGCCAAGTGTCATATGAAACTGAGGAGAGTTTAAGAACTAGCTGGTGGTGATCCAGTGTGCTTCTCTGGTAACTTTTTGTATGCCAGCCATCTTTAATGTATTGACAAGTCTGTTTAATATTACATCAAATTGGAATGGAAAAGTAAAATAACTTCGTATGAGGCGGTATGTCTGGTGTTTTTTGTAGAGCTTGATATTTACTCAAGTTCCTGTAGCTCTAACCAAGGTCATAATATGTCCTAACTTTCACCAACTTTCACCAAGCCAGATGAAAATAGAAAACCAGAATTGAGAATTAAGCTTAGCAGTTCTTTTCCGGCATTCATAAAAGGACCTTGTATAGGTACATAGCTTTAATCTATGGTATAGGTATTTTTTGTAACTTCACAGAAAACAAAGAAGTTCTCAAAATCAATACCGTTTTTACCAAATTACAACCACAAAATAAAACGTATTTGGTAAAAAAAACTGGGGAGCTTTTTGTGTTCGTTTTGTAACTTAAAGCAGCACAACTAAAAAACTTTTACTTTTCCCAAAGAAAAACAGTCTAAAACCCTTTCACACTATCAGCCATTGCAAGTGGTTACTTTTTTAGAAGAGAAAGTAAGAATAGACGCGGAAGGAGGCTGAAGTAGAACCTAATGAAATTTATTAACAAAACAAAATGTAAAAGTTGTGAAAGCTGCTGTGAAGGGGGTACATGAGATGATTTAACGTAGAGGGCATGCAATCATTCATTTCCACTTGGCAGGGTTTATCAAGAGTGGCCAGACGAGACGTGCACTCGACAAAAAGTAAAAACAATGCTTGAGAACCTCCAAGAGTCTACATCAGGGAGAAAGTCTATTGTAAAACATGTTTATTTGTCTGAGTAACCGAGAAATATTTCGATACAGAGATACAAAGGAATGCACATACTTGAATTCTTTACTTCAACTGGCATAAAATTTGGAGCATTCACACCCCAACTAATACAACTTGTTCTTGGGATGCTACAACTAGTTATGAAATATGTCCCACAGGAAAATTTTTTCATCAAGAAACAAAAAAAAAGTATAATGAGTTAAAAGAGCGCAAGGTCTTTTTCTTGAGGACGAAATGAATTCGCCTCTTATGCAATTTTCTGCGAAAAGCAAATGAAATTTTGAATTAGATGTGACTCCGCTATCACATACATATGTACTGTATTTATCTGTGAAATGGTATAAGTGGAATGGAGTCTCATATACACAAGTTTTCACACCAAGTTTTGAGCACCACGAGGGACTGTGTGCTCCAAGATGAGATTGGAAGGACAACGCAAATATTGAACTGAACTGTGTGAACATAGCAATGTGTAACGAAACAAAAGACTTACGTCCAATTCCTTTTCTAATTTGTTAATTTCATCAGTGGCACTGTTCAATTTTTCCAGCTCGCCCTGCAGGGAATAAGAAGAGAAAGGCAAATATTAAACTTGTAGAAACTTAGAAAAACACCTTATAACTACTATGGAGTATTTGTGTAGCTTTTCACCGGGCTGAACAAACTAACTTTTTTAATTTTTAGAAAACATGTTTCATCGGTTTCATCCTATACATAATGTGAAATCAAGATTGTATTTGAGTCAATCCAACAAACCTGGATTCTTGGGTCAAGATCTTCCTCAGCTCCTGGGTCAATGCTGTCCCTCTTTGTTGCAGGTTTGGCCATTGTGGTTCGTAACTCGTAACTTGGGAAAGTCACTAAGTCTCGGGATTCTATTGATAATGAGTTGCCTACATTTGTTCTTGCCCTTTTCAAAGTTTACTTTTAGCTCCCTAAGCTGGAACTAATTTAATTAGGATTTCGAGTGAAAGTTGTAAAATAACTGATTGCCAGCATTCTTCGTGTTGAGTAGGATTGACAGCTTTCCCTCCATTTACTTTGTCATATGCTTTCACTCCACAAAATCAACAGAATAGACTATTTTTGTTATAAAAAAGATTCCAGGTACTGACAAAGCTCTTCTATCCTGATTGTGATCATAGTCTTGGCAGTGTAGTCATAGAGACTTTTATTGCATCATAAAGAGCCCCTTGTGCAGTCAGTTGCCCTTGGGTGTTGATATTTTGTAGGCTTACAATACAAATGTCCGGGCTTTTATGGTGTATTCAGTATTCATTACAAAGCCCGGGTTTTTTGATCATCCATAGGGTCAACGGCCAAAAGTGGCTTTTAGTCGTAAACGCCGAATTTTGCCAGATTCACCAGACAAATTAAACTTTTCCTTTCCTGAGAGGCCTAACGTATTGCCATTGCTGTTACTACAAAATCTAATTATAGCTTAATATCGATTCACATTGACTAAAGAACTCTTTTGTATTGAAAACGGTTTTTCTTGCACTCCTTCCTTTCAATTTACAGCAACAATTGTCATAATAGACAGACAGCTTTTGTGTTCCCTTCTGTATAGCTCAACGTGAACTTTACGACTTTGAATGAATAGAAAATAGAAAGTAAAATTGTTTTTATGATAAACAGAAAGAAAATAAAACTTTTCAATAAAAAAAGTGTGTATTTGAAATGGTTTCCCAAAGGTTCAACTTAAATTGTGATTACAGTGCTAAAATGAAGTAGAAAATCAGAGGGAATCAGAACGAAGGAAAATTGTAGGCAGGACCGCGTAATATTTGTTTATTGACGGAGCTCATGTAAAGATTTTTTTTAAAGGAGCATTATGTAGCTGCACTCTGGCAAATTAATTTTTATCTGTGGAGTTTGTATGTATATGCCTGGTTACTTTCTCGGGTTTTTGAGGATATTTGATGTTCTATTCAAGCCCTGTGTGTTTATCATGATTTTGCAAGAGTTCTTAGAGACAGAGTATTATTTTTAGGTTCCGAGAAAATTTTCTATTCATCCGGCAGCGACCACTGAATGAAATAGTGAGTTTCCTGGAAAATAGACAAAACAAGACTTGAAAATTTTCATCAATAACGAAAATATAAAACATGAGAATGGAATATAGTTTCACAGGGAAAAACCAATAATACCACATATGCAATGCATCCTGAGAGCTATGAAAATAGTTAGGAGCTTACACGTTCAAGGTTCAGTGCACATTTTGGACAATGAACAACAAAAAACAAAATAACAATGTAATCCTTTCCCGTTCGCCTGTTGTATTGTGTTCATTGTCAGCATGTATGACACGATGAGGATGTTGGCTGTTTTGATGTGTGAAAACTCATAATGGTTTTGCGAATTCTCTTTCAGCCAAATAAACTTTTACTGTGCTACAGTGACGCAACACGAGAGACCTGTTCCATTCCAGTTTTTCATTGTGAAAGTATTGAGGAAATAGTACTCTTAGAAAGCCAAATAATGCACAGATTTTGTAATGAATGAATCTAACATTCAACTGTCATTGTCAGTGAAAACAGTGATAATCAATTTTATATCTTGATTAGACCAAAATCTGGGAATTGCAAAAAAAAATCCCATCTTCTGTGTGCAATTCGTTTTGGACGCGTGTAAAAATTTAAATACATATGTACCCTTCACGTCTAGAACCTCATTGATGGACACTGTTAACATCCTGTTAGTCCGACCGTGCCAATTGTGTTCGTTTTTAAAATACTTCCTAGCAATAATTATGAGCCTATTAAAAAAATTCCAGCCATGTAATGCAAGCCATCTTTTGTTTGCGAATTTTTTGTAACAGACAGTTTAGCAACGCTCTTAATTGAATCAAGTGATGGATCTGTAAAAAATTCTTCGAAGTGTTTTGAAAGTTCTTTTTTTTTTCTACAA
The DNA here is from genome assembly GCA_036561885.1 of Salina celebensis. Classification (NCBI taxonomy): domain Eukaryota; kingdom Metazoa; phylum Arthropoda; class Collembola; order Entomobryomorpha; family Paronellidae; genus Salina; species Salina celebensis. The sequence goes on from JAAXOA010001743.1 coordinate 12,688, forward strand.
ATTGATGACTGAAAGGCTCTGTGCTTGCATACAATGCTAAAGTTTGTCATCTTCTTTTCAAAACCATAACACAAAACTATATATACTTCATATTCAATGAAACATCTATAGTCTATAAAAAATTATCTTCTTGATATCATTATGATGGAGTGGTTTTGAAAGGAAACATTCAATCCTTGGAACGTGTCCCCCAGTATTTTCAAAAGTTTCTAGGTCGCTCTATTTATCTACACTAATAATGTCCCATTCAATTATCAATCTTCTGCATCCTTTCTAATTCATCATTATTATATGGAATAATATAATAACCAGGATGGAATTGATTATTAATATGAATACAAGGAAAAGTGCATCTTTCCTCGGCGAAACTCTTCCTTTTTCCTTGTAGCCAAGTTTCTTGTGGTAGAAAACATAGAACACGCAAAGTCTTTACAATCATTTTCTAGCGAACATCAAAGACGAAAACATCTAATAATGCTTCAAGGTCGCTATTCCTCAGACCGTTTTACTGCCTCTTTGCATGATCCTATTTTCCGCGAATTATGAACCAATTCTAGTATCCTCCGATGAACAGTGTCGCTTGATTTTACTCTCTCCAACGCAAAGAGCCTCAATTCCAATAAACTAGTGCCTTTTCGGAAACACAACCATTATTTGCAGTTGTCGTTTTTCATTTCCATCATCATTGTCTGAAAATCATCTCCTTTTCTACTATTCCATCAGCATTAGTTTCATTTCCACTCATCTTAAACGTGTGTACTGCGACTTTGGTAAACGAGAAGAGAACCGTCGACTCCATTTACCCCTCAAAAGATTCAGAGAAATGGAAAACTGTTAAGACAATAGCCCCACAGCCAGACAAAAAAGCTTCAGCAGAGATTCGACTTCATACCTCTGCTTTCTCTTCGACACAAAAGCGGTTATCATTTTCTCCTTTTCCCGTCTTCATCGCTCTTTTAAAAACAAGCTCATCTAACTAATGACACCAAGTTTTTTTTTATACTTTTCCAAAAATTGTTATTTATTCTGCTTTGTGTTATACTCCTTTGGCGCTCTGACAAGGAACCGAAAAAAAAAAACTATTCTATTTTTTCACTTAAAAAGCCTGACAGTTTCCCAAAACAAAGTGTACATGTTTCTGAGTGTGTTTGCGCGAGATTTCCATTTGAAAATGAGCTCACCAGGGAGGAACAACGAAAATAAAGATGAACTCTTATTTTTTACCTTCACGAATGACGTAGGCCAAAAAATCATCAAACTGGAGAAGACATACGGAAATGAGGTTAGGTACACTGGGAAAAATATTTTGGGAGTTTTTAGAACAATCAGCAAATGTCAGGTGCACTGGAACATTCTAAACTTTTTTATGAATATTGTGAAGGAAAGATGGTTGGTTTTAAAAGTGTATAAAACCAAGAATTGCAATCTCACTTATCCATTGGCACAAAATTCCACAGAGATGAGCTTCCCGTTATGCAGCGAGCACCATACAAAAATTGGAGAATTTATGTGTACCAAGTACCAAAAACCAATCCTTTGTGTTCAACAAAACAAAACTCGACTGACCAACTTTTGGTGCTGTTTTGCGTGCCACAAGAACTGCAATTGTGCTCTTTAGTTAACAAGGAAAACGACAATTCGAGATAAAATATTTGGCTATCAAGACATCAATAACAGTTTTACCACTCCAGAGCTAAACAGCCACGTGAAGTATTATAAAAAAAACAGGCGCTTCTTTGTGTGCCATTCACTAAATAGAACTTGATGTATGAAGTACTTCTATTCAAGCAGTTAGGATATGGTCATACTTCAGCGAATAAAGACAACGGTGGCCGTGTATTTGTTAATATAATTATAATTTGGAGTATTTAGTATAAGGTGAGTGAGCACGTGAATAAACTGTTACAAAATATAACTCACGTGTTTGCGCACAGGTCTCCAATAAAGCAGTTCGTTAACAAGATCACAATTCAGTTCCACTTAAAAACTAAGCCTTTTTAATTTTAAATACGAGCCATTACGAATATTGTACGGGTATTTACAAAAAAAAAAAGATCACAAAATTAAGTAAAGAATCAAGTTGATTTGTGTATTTTCGTAATTCAACTAAAATACGAAGATCGTGCATCTAATGCATGAGGAATCTTTTTGATTTTCTCTGACTCTTTAACATTCCTCAGACCATAGCATAGAAAGAATGGCTCACTAAATGTAAACAAATACTTCTAATGGTAATATGTGGTGGCATTGAAAGAAGCCCAACAAATTTATATATCTTGAAATGTTTCTCCTTTTCC
>JAAXOA010001744.1:0-14983 GCA_036561885.1 Salina celebensis
GAAAAATATGTACAACCAAACATCACCTAAGTATTCACCGAGCAGTTCAATGTGGGCGTGGACCGAAGGTTTTTACCTGCAGTGTATGTAATCAGACGTTTCAGACACAGCGTGCCAAGTTCCACCATCAACTTTCTCATGAAGAAAAACAATTTTGTAATATATGCGGAAAATCCTATGATCGTCTGCAGTATTTAAAACGCCACATGAAAATACATAATGATGAAAGCTTACCTGCTTGTGTTTTTTGCAATCAGCGACTTGCCACCTTTCGCTTATTAGAGAAACATATTAGGTGTCATACATTGGAGAAAATTATTTATTGTAAAACATGTGGAAAGGGATTTGCAAAAATGGAAACATTAATGCAACATCAAGGAAGGGACCCCAAGTGTAGAGGAATCGTCAGACTTGGTTGAAAGAGCTAGTTATATTCGTCTAGGGTACACATTTGTTTTAATATTTACAAAGATGTGGAAACTATAATGCGTTCATGTATAAATAAATAAATATTTCATGTAAATGTTATCTTTATCATGATATCATTAGTTTCGTTGGATTGTGTACATTGCTTGATTATATGAGTTTTCTTCATTTATTGAATTTAAAGCAGAACTTATAAAATTTAGAGAATAAATATATAAAAAAGACTTTTGACTCCAAATCACTACCCTTCATTTTTGTTTTCGCTTGATTTTTTACATCAATCGCAATTTATGTATCTCACCACCAAACTGGATTGGCTAACTGAGATGCTGCTACAATTTCTTCCGTAATGCAATGTGAATGGAGAAACCAAAAATCACTTTGTATCATTAGTTTATTAGTAGTTATATATTTCGTAAGATCCATGTTCAAGATAAAATCATGTCAACAAACGACAGGAATGGACGGGAACAAAGAAGCTTAAGCATCTATAAATACTTCTCCAAAGTCAGATCTAGTCGGAGGCGTTGTTAGGCCCTCTCATTTAAATTGTATGGCGGCGTAGTATGCGGAACATACACAAGTGCGACTTTGATAAGTGTTGCGAGGATAATGAAACCTTTTTTATTCAAAACCCGCTAATGAAATTGCCAATCCATATATTATTCATTAGAAACGTATTTTTGGGAAGGTTTGCAACAAAATTTAAACCAAAGCAGGGTAGGAACAATGAATATTCTTCCGGAGATAAGATCATAAGGGTAAGAAATCCTTTTTTTTGGCTTAATCCACATGACAATAATGACCACATGGTTTTTTAGGTATAAATCTTCATAAACGATACAGTAACAAATATACAAAAGGTCGTAGTAGAAAAGCGGCTTAAGCTTTTTCGCCTGAGGAAACATATTTTACTAGTGGTGTTTGCTCAGTTTGAAGTCAGCATGTCAAGTGCAAACACTGCTGTATTTAGTGTGTTACAGCAGCTCTTTGAAATATTTGTAAACTAAAATCATGACGAAGGATAGTTTTTATTGCATATTTTGTGACAAAACTCTTGCGGGTGGACATGGACAACTTGTCAGACACGTCCAACACCATACCCAAGAAAAACCCCATTTCTGCCAAAAGTGCCCGGCAGATTTTTTCAACGAAACAGATCTGCGTAAGCACCACACTCTATTTCAAAATTGCGCGAAAGATTTCCCACCAATCACATGTGAAATATGTGAAATTGTCTTCGCTGGTACCAGGAGGCTTATGCGTCATTACGCCGTATACCACCCTGGCAAGTCACCCTATATTTGCAAAATTTGCAACACCAACCATTTTACAAAGGGTCGTTTAAAAGCACACCAAGAATATCATAAGGACACTCGGGATTTTGTTTGTACCCATTGTGGATTGGCGTTTCAAGGAAATCTGGGACTTTCAAGGCATATTCGACAGACACACAGTTCCGAAACACATTCTTGTTCAATGTGCCCTGCAAAGTTTAAGTGCAAACGTTACCTTCTTTCACATTTTCGTGTTCATACAGCTGAAAAACCGTTTCGATGCGAATTTTGCGACATGCGATTCAAATATAAATTCAATATGAAGAAACATCGCTGCTCCCACCTTCCCCGAATACGCAGAAGTCCTCCGATATTCGTAAAATCTGCACCTCCACCGGTAAAACCTGTCCAGAGGAAACAGACGACAATTAAGTGTTCATTTTGCCCCAAAGTATATTTAAGTGAAAATGCTTTGATTTCGCACATGAGGGATCATACTGGAGAAAAACCGTACAACTGTCGGACTTGTAAGGAGACATTTCCTTCCTGGAGCTCGCGGAACTTACACGAACAACACCACGAAGAAAAATCCACGTGTAAAATTTGCGGAAAAGAATTTAACCTACGTGCCTCTCTCAGAGGCCATATGAAGTTGCATGAGGAAGAGGAAGAAACGACTTGTTTATTTTGCAATAAAAAAGTCGTGAGCTGGTCTAATTTGGAAGATCATATGCAAAAACACACTCGGGAAAAACCGAATATGTGTGACATCTGTGGGCTTGAGCTGGCACGGTTGCGAACGTTAAAAACTCACTTAGCTAGTGACCATCCAACTCTATCGGGTAAATTCAATTATTTATGTTTCTGTCTTTTATATATCTTGATTTATTATCTTATTAATTGGTAATTGATACAATTGCAGATATATTACCCAAGCAAACCACCAGAGTAATCCCAAAGCATATTATGAATTTAAATTGGAACTGCTCTGCATGTGGAAAAAATTGTACATCCAAAAGGAGCTTAAGTATCCATCGAGCAGTTCAATGTGGGCGCGGACCGAAGATGTTTACCTGCAGTGTTTGTAACCAGGCGTTCTCTACACAATGTGAAAAGTTTCATCACCAACTTTCTCACGAGAAAAAACAGTTCTGCAATATATGCGGAAAGTCGTATGATCGTTTGCAGTATCTAAAACGGCATATGAAGTTACATAATGAAGAAAGCTTGCCCAGTTGTGTCTTTTGCAATCAACGATGCCCCAATCACCGCGTGTTAGAAAAACATATTAGGTGTCACACATTGGAGAAGATTATTTTCTGTAAAACTTGTGGAAAGGGTTTTGCAAAGATAGAAACACTAATGCAACATCAAGGCAGGGATGCACGTTGCAGAGGTATCGTCAGACTTGGTTGAATTGACTTGCTGCATCCTGGAAACCGATGCTTGTAGGGTGCTTGAGGCCTGAGTGTTGCATATGAAAATACTTGCAAATTTCACTGCAATTTTAAGCTTAAATATGTGAAATATTCAGGTAGTTAAAGCGAGTGGCTTAAGTTGTGCCGCTGATTAAGTTTTATCTCCAAAAACAATTAATTAATTTTATTCTATTTAATGTGCAAAAGGAATCTAACCTCACAGAAAGTTTATTGCCTAGAGGTGCCAATAATATTAACGTGTTCAGTGTTAGTTAAATATATGTGATTGTTGTTTGCGCTGTGCCCACCGTTTGAAGTTATTGTTTACAAATATATTTTAATTATAATAAATACAAGTAATAAATTTTTAGAGGTGGTCGTCCACCTTAAGCTATCACTGGTTTTACGTAAATAACAGAAAGTAAATGGTGGACCGCTTTGGTGCCATGCCAACGCAAAATATCATTAGAAATAACATTGATATGCACCATATTAATACAATATATATTTCAACTACATATGTTAGAATAGCATAATTAAAATAAACTCAGTACCTTTTGTATCATACGATGCACTTTTTGATCTGTATGCATACGTATGTAACGCATTCAATATGAAAGTTTGGACATTTATTATGAGTTTTAGTCAACTTAAAACTGGCACTCGGTCATACACTGAGGGTAATAAGAGATGGGACTAATCATGTTATCGAATTCCGTAATGAATATTTCCTGGGAACTTTAGTCTATAATTAAGGTTGTTTTTATTTCCAGACGCTACGATCCTACTCTTATAATTACAATATTCAGAATTACAGAATTCGAACAAATGAAAAAATTTCCACGCATAATACAAAAACGGGAAACGAAATCAGGGGTAAGGAGTGATGGGACGTCAATTAAACACCACTCTTAAATTTAAAACTGCAGCATGATTTTGACTAGTTAGTATTCAGTAGGGCCGCCATTAGCTTCGATGACAGCCCTGCATCGTCTTTGCATGGAATCTACCAATGGTTTGGTCTCTTTTTCCGTAAGTGAGTTCCAGATTTCGGTGACCCTTTGTTTGAAGGCGGGGATGCTGCTGGACTTACTTTCCCTCAACTTCCGCTTCAAGATACCCCATAGGTGTTCGATGGGGTTTAGGTCTGGAGACTGGGGGGGCCACTCCAGCACGGACAGCTTATTTTTCTTGAAGTAAGCCTTCGCTTTTGCCGAAGTATGCTTCGGATCGTTATCCTGCTGGAACGTCCATCGCCTACCCAGACCAAGCCGATGAACTGAGGGCTTGAGATTTTTCTCCAACAAGTCGATGTAGACATCAGCGTTCATGATGCCATCGATGAAGTGTATGTTTCCGACCCCACCAGAAGACATGGAGCCCCATACCATGACGCTTCCGCCTCCATGCTTTACCGTGGGCAAAATGTTTTTGATGTCCAGCGCTTTCCCCGGCTTTCTCCAGACGTGCATCTTTCCATCGGAGCCAAAAAAGTTAATTTTTGTCTCATCCGTCCATAGGATCCTGTTCCAGAAGTCGGCACCCTTATTGACGTGCTGCCGGGCGAAGTTCAGCCGTTTGATGCGGTTCTTCTTATTAATGAGAGGTTTCTTCCTAGGTGCGCAGGCCTTGAGTCCCCCTCGGTGGATATAATTCCGAATTGTCTTGGGTGTAACTGTTTTGCCAAACGCTTCTGCCACTTCCACGCAAATCTTTGGAGCACTTTTGAAGGGATCTATGGTGACTGACTTCAGCACACTACGTGCTTCTCGATCCGACAACTTCCTCTTTCCTCCTCGCCCGGGCTTGTTTGCCACCCTTCCCTCCGATCGATATCGTTTAACGATATTGAACACCGTGGATCTCTTCAGATTAAACATTTCGGCCAGTTTTCTGAAAGTTACTCGGTTTTCCTTCCCTTTTTCCCATGCCGCAATCACCCGATCACGGAGGTCACTTGTAGTCTCCTTCCGGTAGGTCTTCATGCTGGAGATCAGTTACCACAAAACGATTTAGACTGGAGGAACTTGAGTTTGGTCCTAAGGAACATATGTTAGGTCACAGTTAGTTAATATTTTTAATTTTTAAGGTACTATGGGGCCTTAATCTTCACTACACTTACCTTGTCCCATAAATGATTCCCCCTCCACAAGCGACAAATTTTTTTGAAACTTTTTTTAAAACACCAAAGCACTTAGATTTTGTTAAAATGCAAACTGCAGGTTGTTGCCCACACTTTGTAGAACAAAATGCTAACGCAAATAAATAAAGTAAACAGAAGAATTGGTTGCGCGCTAAGATTTACGCGCGCTGTGTACTTAGTCCCATCTCTTCTTATCCACAGTGTATATAGTTTGTATATGACGCATTGTTTGGATTCACGAACAAATACGATATTTGCATGTTAAAGGAGGACAGCTGTCACTATATTTTGTACTATATCATCGCAAATTCTTATTCCAAGGTCACGAGTAATGTAACCATACGAAGGAATGTGAAATCCGATTCCCGGAACAGAGCGAATGAGCATCCTTTGAGATCTTCCTCGGTATAATCTTAACCACCTAGTCTTCACATAAAGCCCTGTTTTCAGGGGTTCCCCAAGTAAATACGTAAAGAATAGCACCGACCCAATGAACACTGCCTCCACAAGAAATAATATTGCGTAAATAACAATTGGGAGCTTATCATACATTCGGAGGAGACAGTATCCTACCGTTGTACCGAGCACTATGCACTGATACATTGACAAGGACATGAACGACTCCAAAACTACTTCTGTTATACATAGAATAAGTCTGGCTATAACAACAGATCGATGACTTGCACGAAAATTTAACGACTTGTGACTTCCAAGTTTGATTAGAACGTGAACACACTGTGACACTAATGGAAACAATAAACACAGTACAACAACAATTCCAGTACCAAGGAGGCAGTGGGTTCCATAAAAGATACATTCACAAAGTTGAACCTTTATACTATCCCCAAATAGTAATTGTAATGGGCCAAAGTGCAAGAAAAACGGTGTGAAGGCGTACAACGCCGGTATTAATACTGTGGTACTGGAAAAACAGTATATCCAGAGCTCGAGAATCCAATGGGACTGTAGACTCAAGCGATATTTAACTAAGTTTTTGACAACTTGATTAATAAAGTAAATAAGTAACATTTCGTGACATATTAGTATAACTATTGCACACCAAAAGTAAACAAAAGCACAAAGGGCGGTAGTGTATAGAATGGCTTGTTCAATATTGTTGATTGTGTATTGTTTCCAGTTACACAGAAGCCACAATAGCCGACCACCAATAAAACAATTCTGAATGGAGCAGCTGACGACAAAACATATCCAAAAAGTGTTAATTCGACTCTGACATTTTGGACTGAGTTTTGTGACTCTTAAATGGGAGGTTACCCGGAATGGAATGGGAACTATATTGCTAACACGTCTGATTGAACATAATACGGGCTCGACTAAAGACATTGCAAGCCAAATACAAACTAAAAGAACAATTCGGTAAGAATTCTTTGTTATAGATGGGTAGCAGTAATTTGTTCCTATTATTTAGTTTGTGTACATTTGTAAAGATAATCAATATACCTTAATAAAGTCCAATAATTGGTCACGTTTTACTCATTTACCTCAACCATGCTCTTTGTGATTACAGACAAAACAATTTAAAGCACTAATACGATTTTTCCCATTCAGTATATTACAAGCTAGTTGCGACTTGCGAGGGAACTATGATGCTGCAATACCAACAATAAGTTGTCGGTCCATTTTTCTTTTGAAAGTCACTATGAAAGTATAAATGTTACATTCAAGGAAAGTCTTAACGCCACTTCTATTATAAAGTTTTACTTTAGTAGGCCAATTTCAACAACCATTTAATATTGTAAATTGCTTCTGGTAGCAATAAAATTGACCATAGTTTCACTTAAAATTGCTGCTCCCTTGTTTTAATACGAGTCTAACGGCCAATTTTAAAGTTTATAGAGCTCAGGAATATTTCACTGTCAAACCATTAGAAAGGGGAAGCTTGCAATTATGGACTGGTATCAGCTCACTAAAACACCGTTGCATGTTTATTTCATCGTATGATGAGCATTATTAGCTAGTTGATATTGACTTTGGGGTTAATTAGAGATTTTTTTGTCAGATATTCACAGTAGAACTGATAGTTTGCGAATTTATGCACTTGGTTCGGACCTGATACATTTTAAAAATTACTATTTACGGCATGAAAACAACCAAGGCTAGCGCCGGAGTATATCAGTGTGGTGTGTCCACGTAAGTACTAGTAGGTCATGTCATGAAATATAACTTATCTTTATCACTAATTTTACTGTTGCCAAATGATTTTCATGATAGTGAGCAAGTTCCGCCCAATTTCACGAACTACTTGGAGTACTGTTAGGTACATATTGGCTACGAAATATATATAACGTTTCGCAAATCCCATATAAGTGAAAACTGTTTTATGTAAGCATTATATTCTTTTCTATGCTCATGTCACCATATAAAAGGTGCGTTAAACATTTATTAATTGAAGTAAATCAGTAAAAAAAAGAACGGATATGAGATTTTATAAGGAATGTCGAACAAGCCTATTACTTATCTTGAAATGATCCCGAGATCTACTGTAGGGAACTGGGAGCTTAACGTCATTTTGTCGGATAATAACCCTATAAACTTATTAGATGCAGGCAGACGGGAAAATTTAGACTAAACTTACAACAAGCAAACTATTTTCTTCAAGAAAATTTTTGCGACGTGGTCCTCCGCCCTATAAACATATTGGGCCATTACAATAATAAAACATGTCTTCCTCGGAGAAAGAGGTGTATCCATGAAATAAGTTTTAAGTGGGCTACGTATCCAATTTGTATTGAGAGATAAATTAAATTGTGTAAAACTTTGACGGGGCTTAGTTTGAAGATTGTTTTGCAATTGGTAATCTTGATATGAACCGCTGGCTAAACAAAACAGGCCTTTAAGGTTGGAAGGAATCATTTGGACATCTTCGGTACCTAGCCCCTCATGTTTCACGCGTGTTTTCAAGTCAGTAAAAAGAAATTAATTTTGAAGTTGCTGGTCGTCGATTATGTGATCCTCCCCTTCCATGTTTTCGGTGTAGAATAAATAAATATTTCCGTAAAATAATTCACAAAATATAACATACTTCTATTTCTGATAGGTTATTCAGCAATAATATTCACCATATCTTTTTCATGTGGATAAAATCGGATCCTCAACAGTAAAATATCCCAATGGTAAAGGAACCTGTGTCACCTCTGACATTTCACAGAATCAAGGGAATTCAGGCAGAAGACGTATAAAGTTTAACAACGTCCCTTTGCAAATTAAATTTGTAAATTAAATGATTAAGCAAAAATTAGTCGGTTGCGCACGGTCCAATAATGTGTATTCCGCTCTAATTATACGGACTTGGTTACGGTGAAAATTATTAAAATTGGTAATATTCTGTTTGTATGTTAATTTGTTAATCAAGATTACATGATGATTTTGTTGGGCTGTGTAAATTACTTGGAAAGTGGTGTATGGGAAAACTGGGCTTAAAAAATACAAATTATGTTAGGGTTTAGTTTAAATAATAAACAAGATGAACAATAAGTTAATATAGCCACAAAAGCTGCATTTGACCAAGCATTCCTCACAATAAAACCATTAGCTAACTAATTACTCTGCTTATCATTGACTCCTTCGCATCTAACTTGCCATTTAGTGCCCAGTGAGGTTATCTTCAAAATTAAAACGAAAAACATTCTAAAATTAGCCATACCATACGTCAACTAAAAGCACTTGGCCTCATAGTTGGCCAACAGAAAGCACAACTTGACAACAAAGACAAACAAACAACACGGTGTAGTTGTAAGTAGTCAGCAATTGTTTGGCTCAGTTTGCCCTACCAAGGAGAATGTATTTAAATCGCAGCCCGGCATTGAATTTTCTATTGTTTTCATTCTGTTTCTGAAAGCAGTTCAAAGTACAACAGTTGACTTGACAGTGTTTGATTGATTGTTATATTGTGTAAAAGTTTTCAAAAAATTCTTCACTTAAGTCACAGCTCGTATATACAAAAAGTTTCACAACATCTGCGTTGCCGGCTAAAAAAGTCTGTCCACAGAATGTGCCTTACCAGCTCTGGCGCTGCTCTCGCTAACTCGCCACTTTTCCTCTTCACGACAGCTGTTTTTACACTCAAAGTGCAGGAATTTGATAACATTTTAAATGAAAAATACCATTTATTAGTAAAATATTGCGAGTGCGTTATTTAATTTTCTCCCTTAATGTGTCCTAGTCATTAAAGCTTTGAGTTAAATGTACAGTTTTAAATAGAATTCCGAAGAATTAAACTCAAACAGTTCTAATCGCCAGCAGATTTGCAGGTATATGATAATTTTAAAGCGGCGTCTTTTATCAAGAACACGAGGATTATATAAGTAATGTTTTTATTGAAGCTAAAATGGGAGGCTGTTTTGTACCCAGATGTACGTCAGGCCATGAAAGGACTTGGCGGGTTCATCTATTCCGACCTAAGAAGGAAAACAGCCCAGGTCTGAGGATTCGGAAGAGTTTACATTAGCGCTAAATTCACTGTTCGATGCTCTTAACGCCCGTTTTCCATCCGAAGGTGTTACACTTCACGGTACTCATTTCCAGGTTTTACAAAGATTTTCAGTCGATAAAATCTAATATTGGCCAATATGACGCTGGGCTTATAATGGCGCGTAACGGGAAAAGGAGACCTCAAACGGCAGAGGAGAAGGTCCGACGAAACGCCCGATTGAAAGCTCAACGTGACGCCAGAACTCCCGAACAAGTTGAGTGGGACAGAGAAATTACGTCAGCGTAGACTCCAGAAACTTGCATTTTGAACCACCACATCCAAATGAACCGTTAACAACAATCCGAAGGAGAACAAATACAGGGAATAGTCCTCGTAGGAAAGCTCTCGCTAGGCGGGAAAGGACCGTCTTGCGACTTGCTGACCCTGAACAGGTCAAGGAGATTCGGAATGAGAAAGCAATCAAACATTTAAACCGACTAGTGGCAATGAGTGATGAGGAGTCGGAGGAATACCGGAGTTTCCTGGGGCTAGCCAGACTGGGGAATATGTCAAGGGAAGAGAGAGCAGATTTTGACCTGAGAGCGAAGGAGTGGCGCCGGAAATGTTACGAGAACTTGGACGAGGAAGGGTACAAACGACACTAAAACAATATTCGGAACTGGGCAAAGAGAGGGAACGAGAGGATGAAAGAGGAGGATCCTGAGAAATACAGGGCCCTTCTTGAAAAACATTACGAGTGGATGAGGGCGGCGAAAAGAACTGGACTGAGGAGGACTGGAAAAGGCAGAGGATTCGGTACATAATTGCTGAAAGAACGCAGAAGCTGAAGCAGGAGAAAGTGATGGAGGCAAGGAGTGAGGAGGAGTTCAACAGGAGGGTGGAGGAAATGAAGACAACGCTGTGGAAAGAACTTTACCCGGAGGGAAGCCTCCAACCAAGTACAAATACAAAGGACGTACTATTAGACACATGGGCAGACTGAACAACGACACCTCCGGCTTGGGCATCAGAGAACCATTTTTAAGCATCTGGTAGATTTAAGCTTAGTGTTGGTCCCGATGCCCAAAATTGATGCGAGAAAGTCAGCACCTAACATGTCGTTGTTGGGTCTGCTGACCACTCTAAGAATACGTCAAAGGGTAGAGGAGGAAAGGGTCGAGAAACATTCATGGGGGATCGGTTCATTTGCTTGAAACCATCTGACAGGATTTTTGTGTTTCAAGAGTAGAATGCTGCTTATGTGCACGCAGTGCTACAAATCACTATTTTCTGAGGCGCCGGAGATGCCTGAAATTTCAAAACTTACGGAAATTTTTAACTGCGGGTGATTTCATCACCCCAGAAGGAAGTTTCTTAGTGCAATTTTGAAACTGGAGTCAGCAGTTTGTACTTCCATTGAACACCATTCTACATGCGGAGACATTATTTTAGACTGCATTGGCCGGCTTAATTTCGAAGAAAGACCTGATTTTGTCTGTGGAATTTGCGGACACCTAGAGATTTCCTTATTACACTTTCCATAAAAGTCCAAAAATTAAGAATCCATAAAATTTATCCATAACTTTGTATAAACGTACAATAATTCCCGCACAACTCCATATGCCATGATAAGGAACAAAGCCAAAAGTGGCGAGTTAGCGTATCGTGAGCCCTCTGTACACTCAGCCAGTAAATCACACACCACATCCACATAATAAAGCCAGCTGGATTCACTTTATGTACATATTTATACGCTGTGCTTAAGTTAAAGTTAATCAGTTTCGTTAAATATTTTTGGAGGAGTGGTTTTCGTCCAGTATGGTTTTCGTCCTTTGTAGAAGTGATTCGAGTGGTTTTCAGTTAAAACGTGTCACCGAGAAGACCAAACTGAATTTAAAATGGTGACTGCTGAAATAAGAATTTCGGGAGGAGGGGACACTCCTAAGTATCAGAAAGTGCCGGCTGGTGAAAAATGAAAAAGACAAGGTAAAATTAATATCAAGAATTTAATGCATTTAGTTGGATTTATTTAAAATGAAACCTAATGTGTGTATATTATATTTAAGCAACAAGCCTCACAAGGTTAGGATTCTAAAATAATATAGTGGTCTTTACTCTTTACCATCTGTTTTGTTTCACTGTGTACTTTATTTTCAAATGGTAAAATAGTTTAGTTTTTATTTTATAACAAGGTATATAGTTTAGTTTATAACATTTATTTTATAACTAATCGTAAAGGTAAGAAGGTGTGAAATGTGTGTTTTAATTGGATTTTAAAATTATTTTAGGGAGCCTCCAGTGTTCTGATACGATGTAGACCAATTGTCTTCATGGAGGAATCAGTTCTACTATCCGTTACACAAAGGGTTACGTTTTAATTGATTTATTAAGATAACCCAAACTCTTGACAATGTTACATGTTGTCTTACTCTAAGTCTACTTACCAACTACAAAGAGCCACACAGTCTAACAACAACTCATGACCGTGTGGTCGCTTTCAAACATAGCACACTTTCTATGGTATGTCACATCATACCAGCACATCCAGTTCAAAAGAATTCTGTTCACACTCTGGTCTTCCGGTCACTGGAGCGGACTCGTGACCTGTTTCTCTCCGACCATGGCAACCTTCCATCAGTCTGCGAAGAATCGTAAGAACTTCCTCCAACTAATACCCCATTAACTATTTTTATTATTATTATTATTATTATTATTATTATTATTATAGGTCTTTATTGCAGATTTCTCATATTCATACATAGAGCAATGTTTACAAGATATCCATATGTGGTTAAAGTTTAAAGTTAGGACATGACTACTGCATTTATGTTAAACACAGTTGAGAAAAAAAAAGAAAAACATAAATACAAAACACACAGATGTCTGACGACAACCAGTCCGCACCCATCGTCAATAGACAGGTCGACTCCAGAAGTCTCCTCAGACAGCATGCTCGTATATGTTGGGAAAGGTCGTTATTCCGCTTGACAGAAGCAATTTTCTCCAAATCGCTACAGTAGAAGATTGTTCGAACGCATCACTTTTGTAGATAGCTCGAATTATTGTGTTGGTGCTGACGCATATTCTTCTCAGTAAAGAGAAAGCAGCTACTCGACGCCTGGCATTAAAATCCTTAGTATGATTTGTTGCAAACATAAGTGATGCACTACTGGATCTAGAGTATCCAAACAGATATCGAAATGCATCATTGTATGCAACCTGAACTTTTTTAAACAGTTCATTTTTGACAGGCGTCCAAAGACTTTGGCAGTATGTTGACCCCAGGAAAGTGTTAAATAGATACTGCTTGACTTCCGGGCTACACGCTTTAAATCGGGATGCAAGAATATTCCACACAGGCGTCCAAAGACTTTGGCAGTATGTTGACCCCAGGAAAGTGTTAAATAGATACTGCTTGACTTCCGGGCTACACGCTTTAAATCGGGATTCGAGAATATTCCCGCGAGAGTACATTTCTCTCCGTCTTCTCATCATTTCATCCCAGTCCCGGTTCCAGCAATTAACCTCGTAACCTAGGTAGGGTACTGTATTCTTCCATTGTATGTGTGCTCCACAAAATCCAACTGGTGGAAAGCAGAACGCTTCCTTCTGAGACACAAAGGCCTGAAGAAACGTCTTCGTTGGATTAAAGGTTATGTTATGCGACTGACCATATTCCTCGCATATTTGCAATAGCACTTTGAGTGACTCTATCGTGGACGCCATCAAACAATAATCGTCTGCGTAACCAATATGGTTGGTTACCAAACTTCCGATTCTGCACCCATAGCCACTTTCACTTAACCGAACGCTCAGCTCGTACATGTAGGTTGCAAACCAGGCTGCAGACCCAACTCCGCCCTGACGCACTGAACAACGCACTGGAAATGGTGAGGAATACACACTATTCCACCTCACCCTGAAATATTGATTACGAAACCAAAAGTGAAGAAGTTTCACAAAACAATGACTCATTCCATTTCCTATGAACTTCATCAGTAGAGTCCAGTGGTTGACTAAGTCAAACGCTTTAGAAGCGTCAAGATAAGCCACATACACAGGTGCCCCGTTCCGTAAGTAGTGATGCGTGATGTGGCGGAGTGCAAAGACAGCCATTTCAGTCGAGAGTCCCCTCTTGTAGCCAAATTGGTTATCCGCCGTTGGAAAACTTTCACCACACCTTTGTTACACTAGATTCTCGAAAACCTTGCTTAGAATACTGGCAATGGCAATTGGCCGATAACTGTTTGAGAGAGTTTTGTCAAGTGAAGCCTTTTTAACAATAGGAACAATGTGCACCTCCATAAGCTTCCCAGGCACATAACTGTGACACAGGCAACTATTAAAGAGGTTGAGTAGAAGCTGGCTTAGCATGTTATCACAAAACTTGACAGACTCAGGGGAAATTCCATTTGAGCCAGTACACTTGCCCACTTTCTGTATGCTAAGTGTATCACAAGTAGACCAAGTCCTTGATAAGGAACGCTAGCTCTGAAACAGTTTAATCTCGTACCAACAGCGGTATCGACCAGTGTTTTTGATCAAAAAGATAACTATGAATTGACATTTAAAGACTGCTATTGTTTCATTGGTATGCGACGAGGTACAGTTCAGGTGCTTCATTTGTGGCTTAGATAATCGTATAGTTTCGAATTTTGTTATGTATTTGGTAAAACTTATCTTTCAGTTATCAGCACATTATAAATTAGCTCAATTGAGCCTATTTATTTAATCAGGTTGGGATCCCATCACAATAAATTAAATTCCATTACAGAAGTTATTCAATCAATATAAATCCGTACGGAAGTTGTTGATTCAATGTTTATTTTCAATATATAACACCGAATTGGGTTTACGAAACACGAATTTGGAGACTATTATGCATGCTAGAATCTCACGGGTGTAAATTGTTTTGCAACTAGACAGCAAAATTATTTGTATAATTAATTGTATGATAACTGCCTCCGAGTAAGCCCAGATGAATACAGTACGATATATGTAATATCTGGCACCGATGATAAAAACCACTGAAAAAGTGTTATTTTCAGTGTATACTAGTGACTTTTAGGAGATAAGCTATATTTTTGTTTCATATATAATGATACGTTTTGCTTCATATTAAATAAAAATGACGGAGCTTACAAACTTGTTTACTTTAGTCAGCTGTGTGTAATTTCTAATTCGTTTTTTATTCCCGCTTTCAATTATGACAGAAAGGAAGCATATTATAAGGGGGTGTGTGGTGAATATGTTAACAGGTACATTAATAGATTATATAATATATTGT